>LFZN01000018.1:0-253574 GCA_001578235.1 Pseudocercospora eumusae | reverse complement strand
ACCGTAAAGGTAGGTCTACTAATTAGTACGGCTTATAGTAGCGGCGAGGCACCTAGGAGGGACCTATAGGGCGCCGGCGGTAATACTACGAGGATAGTCGTACTTAGTACGGCTATACTCCCGTAGGATTAAGAGGTAATATACTATAAGGCGTTTAGTATATAGGGTATAATAATACGACTAAGTAGTATATTCGATAACTATCGATATTACCTAAGGAACTAGAAAGTAGATCGAGTAGGAGAGGGTAGTTTATCCTATAGCGCTAAGGCGCCGGTACATCCGGGTTACCTAATAGGCACTAGCGGGGTAGCGTAAGGGTGCCTCTAGGGTGCCTCGGAGGGGGTGTAAGGGTGGATTCCCTCACAGCTACCTTCTAGTTCTCGATACCTAGGCCTTCCGCTAGAGCGGAGCGGTAAGCTTTAGTAAGGGCGTATATATACTAATATAAGGCGGAACCTTAGAGGTAGCGATAGAGGGATAGACGTAAGGTACGGGCTAAGTATTCCTCGGCTTAGATAGCTATATCGAGACGAGTAATAAATACGAACATATCGCGGTAGTAAGCTATATTACCTTTATACATTATAGGACCTAAGTCCTTACTCTCTCTATAGTCGACGAGGTCCTTATTAAAGAAACCGATAGACTTAGGCTTAAATTTCTACGGGCTAGAATCCGTAGAATACTTTAATAAAGGAGCGTCTCGTAGAGGAGCGTTTCGCGGAGGTACGTCTCGTACGCTATAGCCTTAATTAGTAGACCTAAAGTTAAAAGCCGAGTCCTCTCCTCTAGTAGGGTACGGCGGGTACCTAGGTCTACCGGCTCCGCCTAGTAGTACGTATAGATCTAGCTACTATTCGTATACCGCCGATCGGCGAGTAGGCTAGCTCTAATTATACGAATCTTATACTTATAGCTAGCTATTAGCTATTCTTCTATTTATCTATAGCTAGCCTACCGTCCTCTATTACGTAGCCGTTAAGTACGGCTATACTTACGGCGCTACTCTTAGCTCGGTTACATTCTCGTTCTCGCCCTTTTAAGCTACCTAGTTCTACATAATTAAGGTAAGCTAGAGGATTACTTTCTCTAGCCTATCGTACTTATAGTCGGTACTATTAGCGCTATTACTATTAGCGTTAGTATTATTATTAATAGTTACTAGCTATCGAGTAGTAATAGTTACTAGCTACCTAGTAGGTGTAGGTATAGGGTTAAATAGCTAACTCGTAGACGTTAGTCGAGGGTTAATTCTATAATCTTCGGAAACGGGCGGAGTAGGGCTAGCGGTAACTAGTACCTTCCTTCTATCTTTTATAGCTTCCTTTCTACTATCTTCGAACGCTTCTCTAAGTCTATCTTCGATAGAATCTTACATTTCCTACATTCTAGCTTACTATATAGCTTTACGCTCTTACATCTTTACTTATATAGCTTTACGTTCTTCTACTATTTATTCTATAAGCTAAGCCCTTAAGTCGGTCGAGCTAGCCTTACGTCCGTTCGTAACCGGTTCCGACATTTTATTATCTTCGGAAGAAAGCGAGCTACTCGCGCGGTAGCTAAATACTAAAATTACTATCGGAGGTCTCTCCGAACTAGGATTACGGGCGCTTAGCTTACGATAGTTACCGAAGTTCTTAGGCTTACGATAGTTACCGAAGTTCTCGTAGGTAGCGGAAGGAGGTAGATTAATTATAAAGGGAAGAATCTTACGTCTACTACTACTAGTAGCGGTAGGACCTATTTAAGGAGGCGGATTAATTATGAAGGGAAGATCCTTACGTCTACCGCTACTAGTAGCGGTAGGGGTCTCTTTAGCTTTAGCTTCTATAGGAGGATCGACCTTATATCTACCGTTATCTATCGTTATAGAAGTCTCTCTTCTAATAGCTAAAGTTTCTATCGTCTTCTTAACGGGCTTAGGAGGGATCTAATACTTTCTTCGACTACGATTACTACCTTCCGAAGGTACGTCTTCGGTAGTAGACTTATAGTATTCTTCTAGCTAGCGAGCGAAGTATTTATTAAAACGCTAACTCTAGGTTAGCCGATTAATTTCCTAGGCCGCGAGACGGGAAAAGTTAGGCGTAGAAACCTAGGTACTAATAACCTCCGACTAGGTTAGGAGCTATTTAGGGCCTTACTCTTTCTCGCCTTAGTTAGTAGACTTAGCTTCTCTAGATACCGATCTTAGTCGACGGGGAGCCTCTTTAGTAGCGGGATTATTATACTACTAAGTAATAGCTATAACGCGGTAATAGAGATTACCTACGAGGAGTTTCGCTAGGTACTCGCGAAGCTTTAAGAAGGCGAGGAGGTTATAAGCGTTAGAAACTAGGTAGTCGCGATCTTCCTATAATTCTAGGAATTCGTAACTTTCGAAGGCGGCTACGGTAAGCTAAGTATCTAGCGATGCTATATAGACCTAAGGTTAAGGTACTAACTAATTCGATGCTACTCCGTAGCCGACTACGAAGATAGAAAGTAGCGACCTTAGTAAGCTTAAGGAGGGATCTAAGGACTAGAGGGAGGTAGTACTTCGGCCGGCTACTACTAAGGGAGGTGTTATACCCGCGACTACTCGAGTTACGAGCTACGATTACTTACGAGACGTAGTTTCGTAACGCGACTACTCGCACTTCGAGGGTCCCTTCCTTAGTAAATAAGGGCGTAAATAAAGGTAATTAAGTACCGCGGCGGCGATAGTAGCGGTTATCGTAGGCCTATAGTTAATCGCTAAGTAGCTTGTTACGTGCGGCTTTCTACTAGTTAGTATTAGTACGGAAGATTAGTAGAATCCGTAAACCGGAGGACTTATTGTTCGCGGATTAGAAATAGTAGTAATGCCGGAATAGTACCTTTAGCTAAATAGTAGCGATGCCGGAATAGTACCTTTAATAGAATAGTAGCAATGCCGAAATAGTCCGTATGTCGACGGTTAGTACCTTTAACTAGTTAACGTAGTAAAGCTACTATTTTATTATAGTGTAAAGTTATTATATTATTGGATAATAAAGCTAAGTCTATCTGTTTAAGGGGAAGAAGGTGACCTGCAGGTGCACGTGCCCATTAACTAGTGTGTGCCTCCCTAACATTTACGACCCGTACCTACTAAATACGGGCGATAAGTACGTATAGAAGGAAGCGCTCGCTACTTAGCGTACTCGTAATATATTAGCGGCTATAGCGACTACGAAGGAGTATATTAGCGTTAAGGAAGAACATAGAGATAGTATATAGAAGTTAGTATACGAGTCGCTTTCCGTACCGTGCCTACCTAAGTTACTATTATATTAGATAAGGCTTAACAAAGCCTAATAATAGTGTCCGGAGACTATAACCGAGAGCGGACCGCCGACGGACTATCCCGTCCGCATAGCGCTAGTAAACTTAGATTTCTCTAAAGATACTAATAATCCCTCGTCTATCGACATCTCTACTATAGTAAACCTCCGGACTATATATAAATTAATATAGAAGGCATAGGAAAATTTGTTTAATACCTAAGAATCGTAATAGGAAAATAACTAGCCTCGAAAACGTAGGCGTAGTAATAGCGCTTATAATAGAAGCGATAGCGACCTCGAGGAAGTCCCTAATCCGAGCCCGATCGAAATACCGCCTACCGACTTATAACCGACTTAACCTATATAATAACTAACATCTTCTCTACTAAGAGTCTTAACACCGGCGCTAGCGCCTAGGGTTAGGAAGAAGAAGTAGAAAGAGCTAGATCCTAATGTAAGGAAGTATCTACGTAAGCCTTATACGTAGGAGGATCTATAATCTAACGACTATAGACATCTCTTTTAGTACTATAAGTTCTAACTATACTATAAGATAGTAAGGGAACCCGACTCTAGATAATAGTACGGTACTATAAGCAACTACGACTATTATCTATAGCGACGATATACTCTACCCGTCGGAAAGTATAAAGATAAGAACACCTAGTTAAAGTAGACCGATATTCGTACCGTAATAAGTACCTAGGCTTCTCGTACGGCATCTATAGTAGAGGCATACGTACTCGACATCTTACGTAACGCTACGAAAATATAGTAATATCGTAACGCTCTCGCTACCTTCTCCTCTAAGTTAAGTATACCGTTTAACGCCTTAGTATCCGAGGCATTCTATAAGGTTATCTTAGCAGTTAATCTAGAGGCTTCTTATATTCTTCTATATAGTAGCTTAGTCGTCCGTATACGAGTATTCCGCAACTTCTACCGCATACGCGAATAGGTTATAGAGAAGCTAGTATCGGCTATAAGCTACATTTATTTCTATATAGATACGTAGAAGTTATAGTATAGCTATAAGTACTACTAAGCTATTAACTACTAGTTTGTCGATGTAGGAGGCCGACTTCGATAGGCGCTTCTTAATCTACCGGTTATCGTTATACGCTATACTAGAGTTAAACTAGCATAACTTGTAACTAGTATCTTTAAGTAATTTAACGTCGTATATAACATTAGCTAGATTATAAGCGACAACGTTACCTCTAACGATATATTAATACGCGAGATTAAGCGTTTCCTACGCGTAGAGGGTATCGTCGGTTAGACCGAGAAAATAAGACGACTTCGCTATATTAGACACATTATTAACCTCGTAATATAAGCCTTTATGTTCTCGGAGTTACCGGAGGCCGTAGAGATTACCTTCGAGAAGGCCTAGAATAACGAGCGTACCTTTCTTTATAGAATAGTAGGTAGCCGCTTATAATGCCGCCGAGGCTACTTCCGAGACGATATCTATCTCCGCTTAGCTCGACATTAACACGGCCTCGTTTATAAAGTAAGAGACTATATAGAAGCTATACTAGTTACTAATCCGGTTACGAGACGATACCCTATAGGCTACGTTTAAGTTCCTCGCAAGGGCCGCTATTACTACCGCTATACTAAAGACACCTAGCGATACTCGCTAGAACGGTTAGCTCCTATTAATAGAAGAGATATTAGCAGCGCGGCTAACGCTTGTAATACTATTCGTACGAGAGCCTTTACTTAAAGACATAGCCCTTACGGCCGCTAACTAGTAGATTATCGAATAAGCCCGCAACTTTCTATATCTATTTAAGGAGGTTACTCTACGCCTCGAAGGCTATAAGTGCACCTTAGATGCCTTCTAAGAAGCTATAGAATACCTCGTTAACTATTACGAGAAGTTACTTAAGCTATACTAGCATAGGCCTACTATCTCGAAGTTAATAGTTGTCTCTTAGCACCTATTTAATAAGTACTATTAGCTAATCGACGAGTCTAGAGCCTACGTAGTAGTACTATTACTACACCCTTTAAAGCGACTTACCTAGCTTCGGAAGCGCTAGACTAGCGATAAGAAGAACGGCTAGTTAGAGCCGGCACTCGTACGTACTAGACGCCTATAGTTAGAATATAAAGACAAGCGTATAGATATTTAACTAGGCGCGCCTCTTATACCGATAGAGCTTACTACCTTCGAGTCTTAGTAATAAGAAGCCGGACTAATTAATAACGTAACCGACGAGTTTAATAGCTTTGTTAATACTAGTCCGAGTCTACTACCTATTATTAACGGCGTACGAATAAGTCTATTAGATTAGTAGGTTCTACCTATATAACGACAAGCCTAGCCGGTGCTATTATAGCTTATAATTAACGTGTTATCTACTTTCGCTATGTTAGTAGAGAGTAAACGGACCTTTAGTAGTATAAGACGTATAGTTTCATAGACCCGGAGCTAACTAGACGGTAAGATAGTGCGAGTACTTAAGCCTTCTAAATAGTAGTAGAAAGCTAGTATTATAGAGCTACTATCGAGTCTAATTAAAGACGATGAACCGGAAGACTTAATAGACACGTAGTACTATATAGTAGGCGCTTTATAGTAATACATCGACAGCATTATTATATAGTATCTATAGCATAGTATATATATAATAGATTAACCTATACTACCCTAAGAAGCTCCTTTAGCATTATTCGCATACTTTTACTATTATTTACATACTTTTACTAATTACGTGCAGATAACCTCCGCGGAGACTAAATACTGAATATTCACTTAAATATTTAGTATTGCTATATTCAGTTGACTAAATATAGCCGCTAGCAACTGAATATTTACTATTCAAAATCTATGACACCGATAAGGCTGTCCGCAGTAGTGGCAGGAGTCCCATCATTAGCCTTCTCCAACCCGACTTGTCGGCGAGCCATATTGCTCTTGCCATCGATGCTGTCATTGGTGTGCCGAACCGAAGACCTCCATACACCTTCATCTTGTCTACGCAATGCTATTCGACAGTCTTTGAATCTTGCAAGTTGATTCAATATCATGGAGGACCGGAACCTCAAGCTGAAAGTTCGTATGACGTGAGGTTGAGAATGTCGTCCTCACTAAGAAATATCTTGTCGGCGATTTGGGCACATCCAGATCGTAGACCTGGCAGAGGTCGTAGAGGACAGGAGGCAATTTTCAAGGCTTGATTTCAGGCAACGACGCTAGACCGCTTTGAGAATTATGCGACATCTTTACCACAATGTCATCATTGTCTTGCCATATACCAGCAGCGATGGCCGACTCAGACTCAGATCAGGCGGGCGTGCCGCTTATAGAAAATCTCTCAGACTCTCCAGAGCCCCAAAACTCCAAGTCCAGCAAGCGCAAGCGCGAGGCGACCGATGCCGACATTGACAGCAAGAAAGCAGCCAAGAAGGCGAGACGGAAGCTCAAGAAGCCAAAAGATGTTGACGATGATGCGCTAGACAGCGAGCTAGGAATCAACAAGGGCATTGCGTATATGGACAGCAGCCTCATGGCAGACCATATCGCTCAGCGAACCAAAAGATTCCAACCAGATCTGAGCTTGGTTGAGGCAGAGGACTGGCGAATACCTGGTAGAACCGTGTCTAAGAAACTACTTGAAAGAGAAGACGCTGACTAGGATGGCAGAAACCGCAATAACAGATACCACATCCTTCTCTCAGGATCGCGTGACAGATTCGCTACCCACCTTCCTCGAACAGTTCGCCGGTGCACGACGCAAAAAGCAGGGAAAGAAGCTTGAAAATGCTCCGAACGAGAAAGGTGCTCCTCACACACTCGTTGTCGCAGGCGCTGGTCTACGAGCTGCAGATTTGACACGCGCATTACGAAAGTTCCAAACCAAGGAAGCCATGGTCGCCAAGCTCTTTGCTAAGCACATCAAACTCAAAGAGGCTGTAGAAAGCTGCAAGAAGACGAGAATGAACATCGGTGTCGGCACACCGCAGCGGATCATGGACTTGCTGGACGACGGTGCGCTTTCGGCGAAGCATCTGGAGCGAATCGTGGTTGATGCGAGTCACATCGACACGAAGAAGCGGGGAATGCTTGACATGAAAGAGCTGCAGGTACCGCTCGTGAAGCTGCTTACTCGCGAGAATCTTAAGGAACGATATGGAAGTGGCGAGGGAAAGGTGGAACTGCTGTTCTACTGATTGACTTAGATGCGTATGATTCTCGTGTTTCATAATGTTCACGCTCAAGCGCGGGATGTGTGTACTGAGCGACACACAATCTTACTCGGCCGAGTTTTCTGCCGAACCTCTTGCCGGATACATCGCATCTTCCATCTCTCGCTATCAGGTGCGGAGCCATACTGAACGGCAGCTCTTTCAGGTTCCATACTTTGCTTTCATCCATGCGCTCTTGCCGATGTCACGATGAAACTCCTCGAAATCCTTTGGCAGACCTTTCTCGGCATCCCAAAGCCCGTTCTTGATAGCCTCATTGACCTTTGCGACAAATTGCTCGCACGCTGTTCTGTACTCCTGAGGGTGTGAGATCCAGGCGTAGGGCCCCAACAGCTCGCCGCTCTGCTCTCCTTCCCACCCCTTCCTGACCTCTCGGCGAAGATCGCAAGATGGTCCATGGCAGCAAATGGGTTCTTGAAGCTATGGCCGACGGGGCTGCGCAGCTTCGCCAGAACCGCAACCTCGTCTCTCTCGGGTAAGGACTCCTCGACAAGGTTGAGTGCCTTGGCTTCGATTCTGAACGCTAGGGCGAGATCGGATGCTTTGAAGATGAATTCTGGGTGGCCGGCGCAATGCTGAGAATGGAAGACCTGGTACCCGAAGGTTGACCAGAGTGCATGGATCTTGTCGAGCCACTTCTGGAGAAGATCTCGGGGCTACAGGGCTGCAATCAATGTTAGACGGGTCTCAAAGCCTTTGAGAGGAGCGCTGTACTCCCTGGTCCGAACGTTGGTCTCGATGCTTCCGCAAGCATGACTTGAGTACTGGTGCTCGCCATCTTGGCTTTGAGCATACTTTGAAGTGGTAAAGATCCTGAGCGAGCAAATCTAAATACAGAAGACAACAATAGGCTACTTCGACAATAGCCTGGAACGCGCTCAGCGTTACACAACACCCACACCTGCAATCAAATTCACTTGCAGCCAAGGAAAGCTCACCTGAGTCGGAGTACCTGCTCGGCTATTCTCAGCGCATCGTTTGATAATGCCCAAAATCTTCAATACTAGCTCCCTGCTGTTCTCTCAGGTTTGATACGGGCCAACTCCAGCGGCCGCCGTTGTCTTAGCCACGAGACCGAGACTCGTTAAGCTGCCGCGAGACCCAATTGACAGACTTATCAGCGAGAACTTGTGCCAATATTCTGGAGTCATGCACTAGCGCCAACCAATTCCCATCACGATCCGCTCTATCGATTTTGTCACCCAAACTGTCCATGCCAGTGCGCTGGAATAGTGCGGCATTGGCGAGAGCATGCTGATTCTTCCTCCACGTCTTCAGTATTACGTCTATAGTAGCCTCTAGAATCAGTACTGCCAAGAATGGATTTGTGAACTTGTCATCCGCCAAGTGCCTCGGGAAATCAGTCTTAGAGACACTCAGCTGATCTCTCCGGAAATCAGATTCTTTCAGACCCAGGGCTCTGGCTTCCACGGTGAAGGCCACGGTAAGATCTGCGGCTTTGTGAAGGAAATTCAAGGATTTGATGGGATCGAGGCTATAAAAGTCGCCAGTGCCGAAGTGATCTTGGAGTTTGGATAGCCATTTCTGATAGAATATTTCTGGACTGCAAGGCTATGGTAGAGCTGTGGTTAGTACAACCTGTGAATCTTGGCAGGGCTGACGAACAATGCTTACCGGACCGAATACTGGAGCTGGGTTTGACATTGTCAGTTCTTGGGCTGGGATGTGGCGTGTTGCCTTGCGAGTGGTATCGAGTAGGTTTCTGAAGAAGGGAGGAAGTCAAGCAGGAAATGCTTCTAATATATGCTGCTGTCACCGGGCCGAGGATGTCTCGCGGGTTCGAGACAAAATCTCGGAGCGACGAATATGTTCCCTTCAAGGTGTACTTTGAGACCCAGGTGTCTCTGGTGAAAAGATGCTGACGCTGAATCCGCAACATGTCGCCTGGCGCCAGGTCGACTTCCGCCACGAGTATGGCTCAGGCACGCCCTCCAATCCAGCTGGCCTGGGCTGCCGTTGAAAAGCGCATAGACAACTGCAGCGATCTTGAGACAAGGAAGACACAAGAGCAAGCGAGACGTTACTTGACAAGCAGCTAACTATCCACTCTTTGTCCAAGTCCAGCACAATGTTGTCTAAAAATCCTATAGAACCCTGCCAATCGCCACGGTCTGGACATCGCACCTCTGCAACGTCGCTTGTCCTAACGAACGGCCGTTCTATACCGACTATACACTACACCGCAGCTCACGAAGACCTTCTATACACAAGTGCCATTCTATCGAAAGCAAGGGCATCGTTAGCCTCTGGCCCGCCTTCTCCCTGCTGGACTACACTACACTACTTACTAGGGAGATATTCGACACCCGCGCAGGATCAGCAGGCCTAGTATGACGTCCGCAACAGCGTCTCCTTGTGAATGGCTGTCGAATGGCAGAAGTAGACCGACCTTGGGAATCCATGCTTTGTTAAGGACAATGCTTTATTAAGGACTATACTTTGCAAAATATCACCTCAATGGGACCTTGCTCAGCGCACGTGAACGTCGGCGAGTGAATGCTGCTGCGCTTCACGAGCTGCCTCGTACTTAATCCCATGTCTTTTTAACGACGCCAATTCCAACCTGCAGAATCACAAACCTTTCGGGACTCTCATACCAAACTTGGAACCACGAAAGCTCCAACGCGACCACGATAGCAACCACCACCTCGACCAGCACCATACCAACAATTCAGCTTTTGCAATCGAGGAAAACAAGCGCCAAATCCGAGGATCACAATGTCTCGCGAAACCTCATCGACCGAAGACATCTTTGATGGCCTGCTTCGCCCGGATGAAGAAGCACATGTCGACGAACTTATGGAAGAAATGACCGGGGATGCCGTGGAATTCGACTACGAAGCATGGCAGTCCACTATGGGGCAGAAAGATGTTCTCATGATCGATGCCGCCGACGAAGACCCACGCCATGAGACTCGACAGTCTGAAACATCGACTGGAACTGTCCGCTACGCATCGACGTTCTTTCAAGAGAACTCTACTACGCCAGCCCTGCCTAACCACGCGCATACATCTGCTCCAGAGGCGGGCACAACCCAACAAGCATCTGCTAGTCAGGAAGTCCCGTCATTCTCTCGGCAGCCTTCCATGCCGCAAGCAACATCTAAGCAGTCAGCAACCAATTCAAAGCAACCTCGTCCTAAGTGGAAGGCCCGGGAGGCATCTAATGCAGCGCCTACCTTCCCACGTGGAACTTGGGACGTTCCAGTGTTGACTTGTACAAATGAGATCAAGCGCCCAGACGGCGAGTTTCGCCTCCATGGGAATCACGCCGGGAACCAAAAGTGCGCCCAGATCCTGAAGGCCATCTTTCCTGAAAAGTTCCCTGCTACCCACACTAACGAGGTTCTTGCAACCCGAGTCGCCCCAGTCTGGAATGATCGAGATCGGGGCAAGAAGGCTGAGTGGGATCGGGTTCGAGGGATGAGAGAGGAAGACGAGCAGTTGCGGGAGGAGATGCGGGCAAAGATTCGGGCTACTGGGCTCGTTTGAAGATGCGATGAGATGAATGGATTCTGCATGGAGGATCAATTGAGCGCTGAACGACTTTAACGCGGTGCACTGGGCATTTTCTGCGTCTTTGCGATCGCAGTCACTCACTGACCATGACACCATATCGTGAAGCTTGGCATTTGGAGATCCTCATGCTCGTAGACAATGTATTTGTGCTCGCGGACCCTCCCGATAAAGCTTTGTTGCGCAGAGACTATACCTCTGTCATGAGGTATGCAAGTGAAGATGCAGGTCTTATTCACTTGCTTCAGCACCTCAACGCTTTATAAGGATTCAAAATTCCCATCGAAAAGATTTGATGTACAGGAGTCTAAGCCTCGAGCAAGATATCACCACGAGATTTACCAACACCGTTACATCAAGAACAGCTAATCAAGCAGCGCCAACACTGGCGAGATTCAACCACGACATCATGGCTCAGGACAACAGTTGGTTTGAGGCTTTTCTTCGAGACATCGATAACGCTAATGGGCCAACAGATTTCGACGAGTTTGCTCGGACCATCCAACAGGATGCTACCGACATCGAACTCGAAGCTTGGCAGCAGCACGATCAAGTCATGACGGACGTCAGTGGTGTGATTCATAACCATGATGCTGAGCCCTCCAGCAACGCCGAAATCCCTACGACTAACACGCATTCGATCTCACCTGCTCGTCAGCAGCTTGCACTTGGCCAGCGACCACCACAAGGCCAAGAAGTATCTTTCGAGAATCGATCCCTCCTCGCTGACATGGCGCCGACACCTCCACGACAAGCTGCGCTTCAAACGACATACCCAGTCGATACTACACCACTCCCATCGCCCGTGCCGCCACGTCCAGGGCCACCGCCCGTGCAGAATACACCTCTCGCTAACCACGATCAGTCCCAGTACGGATGGACATTCGCCGACCAAGCCCCGACCACTCAGCAAGAGTCCCTCCCAGCACCATCCGTCAAGCCACAACAAATCCTTGATCCCACGGAAATCGCCCTCCTACGCGCATTCTCTCAACCAATACCACATACCCAAAACCCAGCACAACCAAGCCCAGCCGAATCGGTCAAAGCAACGAACGCCATAAACGGCACCTGGAACATTTCCGTTCGCATCGTGCTTCAAGAACTCAGAAAGTATCCCCAGTTCAGCGACAGCGTGGAGAGCGCCAAAGTCTTGAAGAGGATCTGGCCGGAGAGATTTCCGGACGCAATGACTGATGGAAATTTTAGTAAGACGATTGCAAAAATCTCGGTCGAGTGGGTCAATGTCGAGGGAAAGAGATGGGAGTTGAAGGATTTGATTGGAGAGGATCATGAGTGGAGAGTGCAGGTGAGGGAGATTTTGAGGAGGATGGGTGTTGTTTGAAGTGTCGAGGTTGATGTGTGGTGGAAAGCTGAGAGGGTAAGTAAGTGTGGGTGGCAAGTCTTTGCTTCGAGTTGTTGGTTTTTGCCTTGACCGGTTTCGTGGAGTTTTACACAGTACGACGTTTGTAGCCTGGTATGGGTTCTGCCTTGCTCTTCCTTGAGGTCGGTTTTGCCCGTTTGGTGTGAGCTTGAGATATCGTCGAACACTCAGTCTCCAAGAAAGAAGTAAGTGGATATATCAAGCCAGCTGAAGGTTCTTCATCTTTCATGTGCACTGGCCCACTGCTTCTAGTCAAAGTCGGTATCCTTCCTGCTTATTTCGAAGTTCAAAGGAGCACGCAGCCCATCTTGTGTAGTTAGGGATCCTTGGCATGTGCATTGTTAAGCCAAGCCCCATATAGCAACCCGGTAGTAAATTCTGACGATCACGACCACCCATTTCTGCCTCTTCGTACTCGTTCGCGTCTCTCTGATTGATTGTTTAAGCTCCCCGCAGAAGAAAAAAGCGATCCTCGGCTTTGCATAAAGCAATGTTTTCTCACTGCTGTAGTTGCCGAGCCCCTCGCTTCGAACTCGTTCCTAAACCATCCGAGGGTCCTGCCTGTAATATACCGGCGATAGGAATCGAGAATTAATTCCATGTCCGTTGACACCATTGGACCTCATCTAGTCAACATTAGGCACTTGATCTTAAAATCTCGAAACAAACACCTCTTCATCAATAGCAGACAGCCGAAAGAGGAAACAGCAACCACAATGTCTCTAGCCTACGATCCAGAATTCGCCGCAGCAATAGCCCCTCTAGCAGAGATGCTAGCAGCGCGGCCAAAATTCCCTGCTGGAGACGCACTATCACGACGAGAGTTCGGAAACAAATCACTGATCTCAATCTTCAGCCAAATCCCAGACGTAGCTGGAGTTTTACGCACAAACCATGCAATCCCAACTCACGATGGCCACAGCATTACAATTGCAGAATTTCGAAAACAAGGAGCGGCGGGTTCCACGAAGCCAGGAAAGGTCATCTACTACATCCACGGTGGCGGGATGATTCTTGGAAGTGTAGATGTCTTTGAGAAATCGATCGCGAGCCGATGTGAGCAGAGCGGAACTCCGATTTTTGCTGTAGGATATCGTCTTGCTCCGGAACATCCACATCCCACACCCGTCACGGATTGTTGGAGCGGTCTGCAATGGTTGAGTAGAAATGCTGCGAAGCTTGGAATTGATCCTGCTAGGATTGTGGTGATGGGAGAGTCTGCCGGTGGTGGGTTGGCTGGTAAGTCGTTTAGGCACGAGTGAGATGTCCCGATGAATTGCTGACACGAGTAGCCGGACTCTCTTTAATGGCTCGGGACCAGAAGCTGTCGCCACCTATCCTTAAGCAGATTCTTATATTTCCAATGCTTGATGATCGGACCACGAAAGCGGTGGAGGCTCTGGTACCTTTTGCAACATGGTCGTATGATGATAACATCACAGGATGGGGTGCGCTTTTGGGCGAGAAAGCAGGCAGCCTGAATCCACAGCCAGGCCACGAGTATGCCGCACCAGCAAGAGCCGAGAATCTGACAGGTCTCCCTCCGACATTCATCGACTGTGGTCAATTGGACATCTTCATCCATGAGGACGCCAAATTCGCCACAAGACTCATCGAAGCAAATGTTCCAACGGAGTTTCATGTATACCCAGGACAGCCACATGCGTTCATGGCCTACGCTCCCAATGCGACGTACTCGAAGTTAGCGATACACAATGTGTTGAAGGCTATTGAGTTGGCGTAGAAGGCCCAGAAGTGATGCAGCATGGGAACTCACATGGCACCCGCTCCGAATTTCTTTTCCCTCGACTTCGGCCGACTTCGTACTCGCGAACAGAGCAAACGCCAAGCACATGAAGCAAATGTGATTTGTACCCGGTCAAGGGGCTGATGTGAACTGATATGCATTCGTAGTAAATCCTACGACCTCACAAGATTTATCAAGACTCGAGAAACTCGCTCTATGCAGCACGTATGCTTCCAAATCCGAAATGCTCGATCCTCTGCGCAAATGCCAAGCGCCACGCTCCTCTACATTTCGATTAGCCCAGCTTTGGGAAGCTCAGCGTACTCTGGCGAAGTGTCTTGCCGGTGCTCCTAACCGCGGCTGCGACCTTCGACCGAATACTTCCGCCTGCCGCGACCTTCTGCTTTTTCGCAGGAGGCGCCTTCTCTCCCTTGCTCGCCTCACCAATCAAAGCAGCTTTGCTGCTGACCTTACTCAGACTAGCTCCTCCAGCATTACTGAGCTCGTCCGCGAAAGATTTGCGACTCGCAGCAATATCTTCTTCCTCTACTGCTTCTCCAGTACTCACGCCTTCCACGATGGTATCGCGTTGAATCTCCAGCGACACCGTGGTCTTCTTGGTGATGCCAGTGCGAGCGGAGGATCTCGACGCTGGTCGGTCTTCCAGGTCCAGGTCCTCTGTAAACTTGGAGCCAGTCGAGGTAGTGCGACGATGAACAGGCCTCCTAGAGCTGGTAGGCCTGGAAGATGCCGCCTTCGCAAATGCGACCTTGACGTCTTCGTCGCTCTCATCTTCAATAGCCTCAGCAGGAGCTGTTGCTGGGCGAACAAGCTGTTCGGCATTGGCGACTGTGCGGCGGCGATTTGGAGACGCTTTCTTTTTCTCCACCCTGCTTGGCTCTGGTTTTGACGACCCAGAAAGTGATCCGCGTCTGCCAGTGCCGCGGTTTGCCAAGCGCTGAGCGCGTGCTGAGTTCTTCTCTGCTTCTTCCTTTTGGCGCTTTGCTTCACGGAGCTGCTCCTTGACTTTCGGGTCATCCACTGCGACCCAACCCTGCCAGCCTGGACCTCTACTGTCCTTCTTTGCCTTCTCTGTTTGTGCCTTCTTGGCAGCTTTTGCAGCCTCTTCAGCCGCGATGCGCTGCTTCTCGGCTTCTTCCTTCTGCAGCTTCTTGATCTGATCTGCGTTGAGACGCTTGCCAAGATATCCTCTGCAGTTTGCCGCTCCACAATAGCATGGCTGTCGAGTCTCGCCAAAATTGTCGAAATTGTAATCATATGTAAGTTCTTCGCCAGTCATGATGCCAGAATCGCCAGCAAATATCGCCATACGTGGTGTGCCATTGACCTTCATCATTCGTACTTCACAGTTCGGGTCGCAAGAGTGGTTGATGAAGCGAGCCATACTACCCTTCGTTCCATCAATAACCAGATTGCGCTCCAATTCCATCAGATAGTAGCACGATTTGTCCTTGTAGACCTCGCGCATGCGGCGCTGGCATTCTTCTTCTGTGATGATCTCGCCAGTGTATTCCATAATCACTTGTTGCGGCCGAAAAGATCGGGCAGCACGAATGCCATGGCCACGTTTTTCAGTCTTGACAACCTCGACTCCGACATCGTAAGCGCCACCTTTCTTGGTGCGAGCGGTGATCTCAGCGAAAGGTCGGTTGCTGCAGAGTTCCGGTGGGAGCGGACAATTGGTGGCGTCGCACTCATATTGCATGATACGGTTGAGACAGCCGTCACCGCAGCCGAGCTCATCGTCGCCAGGGACAGGCTGTGCACAAACACATAGTGAGGAGGCCATCTTCCCAGTCTTTGCCCAGAGCTCCTTGGCATCTCCAACAAGTCGATTCTTGTTGACTTTATGCCAGTCTTTCGGCTTCTCACTTTGCTTGCCACACGGAGCGTAGACATCATAAGGGATGCGGAAGGAGCGGGTCTTCTCTTCATCCAGGTAGCCGTACATTGGCAAGTGGAAGCCAAGAATAGACTTATGCTTCGGGTTCGCATTCTCGTCGTTCACAGGTGCGCCAGATCCAGAAGACTCCGGCCTCTTCTTCTGCAGCTTCTTTGCAGCTGGCTTGTTCGGATCGAAATCGAGTGCTTGACCAGCATACAGTCCATGAGGCTGCCACTTCTTGACTTTCTTTCCTGTTGATGTCTTCTGCATCGGTCCAGCAACTGCTGGTTGGGCGATCTCTTGTAGAGGAGCCTTCGAGGTCTTGGCTCGCTTGACAGGTGGGAGGGGCACATCTACGTCCAGGTCCATTTCGTCCCAGATATTGCCAGTGCCCATATCCAGCTCCTTCAAGAGCTTCTTTTGCTGTGGGCTCTGAGATTCTTCAACTCTCCCAAGCTTCCGCTTGCCTGCGTCAACAGCGTCGCGCGTTCTCTTGCCCAGCACTGACTTGGCACTACTTGCCATCTTCTTGACGCGTTCCTTCATGCTCGGTCGTCGCTGCACCTTGCCTGGAGACTTTGCCTTGGGGGAGCCATTTGGCAATTCCTGCTCGTCTTCATCTTCGTCCTCCTCGTCGTCCTCCTCGCCCATTTCGCTGCGGTTGACCAGCGTGCGACCTGAGAGTCCTGAGGCATTACGCGTGCCTGTGGAAGACTCGGCGTGGATGGCGTTGAACTGCTCGACGACATTGTAGTTGACTGACGGCCGAGCGCGTTTGGAGCGTCTGCCTGGCGATTGCTGTTGCGATGTGGTAGCCTCGTCGCCCGGCTTGTTCGAGCGCGTACTATGCGTGTCGGACACGCTGGTGGGAGGAGTGGAAGCTGATACGTGCTCTGAGGAGCTGTCCATGTCCATGGCGGCGGCAGCGACGTCAATATTGGAGAGAGCGGAGAAGTCAGAGGAATTGGTACGCGTCAATGAGGTCCTCTGGAGTGACATGGGTAGTCGTAGGGCGAATGTGTGGTATAGGCCAATTGGACATGTGTTGGCAGACGCGCTCGGATCGACGCGAGGCACAGAGAGGTACGGCAGAGTGGGGCGAGGCTTTTGTTGATAGCAACATACAATGAAAATGCCAAGTCGCGGTCGAGGATGTATACATGTAGTTCTAGTGACAGTGACAAGGATGCCTGCGCGGAGCGGAGATGGGTGCTGGAGGCGGCGGTGGTGTTGGACGTGGAGGTATAGAGGCAGACAGGAAGGTTAGTTCTAGTTCTAGTTCTAGGCTAGGTGAACTGCATGCCCATGCCACACCACAACAAGCTTCACCGTCCAATCAGAAACCCCCTATATCTGGACCACCATCTACATTCCCTTGCAACGGCCTGCATACAATTACAATAATGATGACTTCGGCCTCCCTCTCGTACATACAGGCAGAGGTCAAGCAGACTGCTCAGCAATGACACGCTGTGGTCACAGCAAACGGAGACTACTTCATCTGTCCCCATTTCTCATCACAGCACACATGTCTCCAGGCCTTCCTATAATCCCCTTGACTAGAAGTATACTCTGACAACACTTGGCAGTCCATTGGTTGGAGACGAGAAAGATGAGAGCAATGCAAAAGGACTGTCTTTGCAGACTCTGGGCCAGAATCTGAACAGCAGATCGAGGATCCGAGCTTCGTTATCATCGCCCTTAAGGATGATACAGAAAGTTGAAGAGTGCCGAAATCCATCCCAAAAAGATGAGAGTGCTTGGCTTCGCGAAACTAGCTTCAGGAATGGTTCCGCAAACGTCGATGAATTATAACCGCTACTCTTTCCAATGCAAAATGAAGCTTCCAGATGGCCAGAACCAATCTTGAGGGGAGGAAAGGGGAGGAATTTTCGATTGCTTGGGAGATTGGTTGTTTCCAAGACCAGAGCGGGTTCAGAATCTAAGTGCAAAATCAGGCTATCGACTGGTGCCCAATTCCCGCGTTTGGCGTCGCGTTGATGTCTGGAGGGCGGCTGAGACATCAGAGGTTCATGCGTATATATGATGTTATATCTGTGGCGCTCTAGGTGCTCTCCACATGCATAGATGCGTGAGCGAGTCTGAATATCCAAAGCTTCTTGCGTCCCACGGCAGCTCATCCACAACGTCGAACTTTCGGTTCTTATAGAGTCCAAGGCCCATTAGGCTTCCTTCGAGACAAGCCGGCAGGCCAAGCTCGTCTGCTTTGTCGCATCCCAATTCCATCGCCAGTGCGCCGACACCTTTGCTGCCCTGCCCTGGTCTGGTCGCGAGAACCTGGAGCAAGAGGTCGGGCTTTTGGCCGAGATGCTTTTGTTTGTACTCCGAACAGACGCTGTGAAAACTCTCCACGACTTCTTCACTCTTTCCCCCGGATGTTCCGTGCATATTCGCATCCTGCTTCTCTTCGTCTTCCTCCCTTCATATCTTGTTCACTTCTAACTGACTGACACCGACAATGCGCTCGAAAGGATCTTCCGCAGGCAGAGATGCGTCGACAGCCTTGAAGATATGGCTCCGTCTAGAATGGCGCTCATTCGACCGTCTCATGGATGCCACATTTTGCTAGATAGCCTTGTCGGAGAGAGCGTTGAAGAACATGACTGACATGATTCCTGGCTGAGAAGCTGCAGCGCAGACTTTCATGTAGAGGTGCCACTCAGAAGCTGGCATCGGGATGAGTCTCACTGTCATGTTGGAACGACCGTTGGTGCTTGTTGGCCGGCTGTATCTCTATCGGTGCTGTGGCTGGGAGTTCATGCTTCGCAGTTTTTGGATGTTCAGTCTTGAATGTTTCGCAGAGGAAGACCTGCTGGTGATGATGCTACAATGTCCATGGGACGCGTTTAGCCTGTATACTACTCACTCTCGCCCTTTTGACATCCCTTTGGCGATTATCTGTGGCATCGCTCCGTGTACATCATTTCGATGGAGTCATTACGTCTACCGCACGATGTTGGCTCCTGAGCAGGGCAGGTGGTTTGCCAAGTCAATTGCCAAGAGCAAGGTTCCGACATCATCACCACGCCTGTTGACTCTGACGAAGTATCATTCCTTTCCACCGGGTTGCGGAAGCGCACGCCAAATGTAGCAGCAGTACAGGCACTGTTGTACATGCTTCGTATATGGTCGAATCCTGGAACGCTACGAAGACATGCCAGTCTCAACCAAGCGAAGAATGATGGAGCGAATACCTCAATTTAGCGGCTGGACACGATGCTCAAGACCCATAAGAAATGTGCTTTTGATGGAGCAGTACCAGCCAGTTTGACCACCGGAGTCTTTTCCAGGCACCTCAGGCCGGGTGTCGCACACGGTTGCTGACATACAGTAGAGGAGGTAGCAGTCAAAGAGCATGTGAGCATGGGCACTGCTTGCGAGTGGTCTATTAACATGCCTAGAACTAATCTCCTCCGCTCTCACGAGCCTTTTGACTATCACGCCGAGCTCTCCATATGAGATACGCGCTGGAAAAAATGCTAATGACCGAACAGATAGGGCTGAGCCAGGGCGGCATACTGAACAACAGGCGGTCAAAGAAATGCGCTTGAGGTTGGCCATTACGAGCCTGTTCGACGACATCTTCAATGACCAAAGAACTTTTCAGCTTCCAACCTTGGCCACTGCGCTCGGCCGTTGTGAAAACATCCTGTCCTAGCACCCATCTCATGGCCGCCTTGACCACAAAAACCAATGCCAGGTTCGAGGTTTGGCGAATGACTGAAGTCGTCCTCGACTTGTTCTCTCGCCGTTCCCGACTTCTTGTAGGACAGATCAGGGTCCCTAAGGTCCTTGCCGTGTTCTTATTCATGCCAAATAAAAACAGACAAAGCCCAGCAATCACGACCCACCCGAATTTGAACTTTGCCTTCCAGGTCTCGGAGTGTTCAGAAGAGAGGCAGCGGGTGTAGAAGAGCAAGCCGGCATTCATGGCCGCTGCTGTGGTGATGGTGAGGATGGGAATGAAGCGGAACACCCGGCTTGCTTCACGCGCTTTCTTCTCGTCGCTGGAAGAAGAAGTCGAAGATGCAGACTCCATCTCGGGAGTCGACACTCGCTTCTCACCAAGACGTTCCACATCGCCTTCTTTCTCATCACGGTCCTTGAACTCCTCAATGAAGACTTGCGTCGTTCCCGAAACCCCAACGATCGCGTGGGTATAGGACGACATGGTGAACCACAAAACCGGGAAATCTGATACCGAGGTCATGAATTGGTAAATCAGCGGCTCAAGGATCGCATACGCCAAGCATGATGTGCTTGTCGACAGCCATGTGTTGGACGATGTCAGAGGGAGCGAGGTAGACAAAATCCAGATGTCGAACGTCAAAAGGTAATCAGAGAGGGCGCAGAGGAATACGAATGTAGACTGAGAAGCACGTTAGTTGGGAAATATTCTCAATCTTTTTGGGTAGATGGCTTACTTGGAGTGCATCTGTAAGAGGGAGCATTTTCATCTAATAGTGGAATGGCTGGGTTTTGAGACTAGAAGTGAAGCGATATAATACATCCATCCTTGGGATCGTCGCCTACCTGACAGCCTCAGGTGACATAATGCGAGTGGCATCTGGGCCTAGGTGATCCTTCCGCGGCAAAGTGTTCCGAAGTTGGGTGCTTCTTGATGATGAGGAATTTTGGCAACCGAGCAAGATTCTCGCTCTCGCACTGAAGTCAATCCAATGACTCAGGTATTCTGCTCATCGTGTTTCGATGCACAGTCAGTAACGCAGCTATTTTTAGCACATACCAGATCTCGACTCCATCCACCGCCAAACTTCCATATTCTTCGCAAATTTCCGACCATCGCTTACAACGAAGGCTGTAATAAAGCAGCAGATACGGAGTAGAAGACACCACACCGTTCTAGTCCTACAAGCCATGCAATAAACAAAGAACCTCATCTCTCCAGCGTCTCGTCTCATAAACATGACAGAACCAAGAAATACTCGCTGAATCTCACATGACGGATATTTAGGCGTTTACTATGCGAGAAAAAAAACGAGACTTTGAAAGCCGAGACCTCACAGAATGGATGGCATTACGTGCTTCCATCGGGGAAAAATTAAGTGCAGCCAGCCTATATGATTGGACGCTCTATCTTGGTTTTCAGAGAAGGCTTTTGGAGACAGGTTGAGTGTTGAGCTTGATCGAAGGAGATGTTGCCTGGTGCACGATTAAATAGGGGGCAAAAAAAAAAAGAAAGAAAATTGAGTGGCGGGATGTCGAGATTGTGTAAGAGATAGAATTGAATGCGAAGTATTGAACGTTATGTACAGTACTTCGCACTACGCGTGCGCTTTTTATCATTAAGGTAGGTCATTATTAATCCAAGCGTAGCAGTCTGTGTCTCCTTCGCGCCGGAAGTATGCGTCGATCTATCTGTATAATTTCGCTATCGTACATGGAATGATGAAGTTTCCAGATTCGTGGGCCTATAGCAAGAGCTTTCTAGTTCGTGCTGGCCGGATGAGTATGTGTGGTCGAGACTGCGGCAGAAAATCCGCTTGCGATGCATCACGTCGAGTCCAAGAGACGTTCGTTTGTCGAGTTCCAACTAGACGCTTCGCTGGGAGCAATGTGGTGCTCAGCTGCTGAAGCTGCAATTAATGTGTCGTGCTGTTCATACTGCGATGACTGCAATGAAGATCGCTACAATAGCAGCGACATTCGCACCTTCAAATGCCTTCATTGCTGCTCCAGTGGCTGACGGTCTTCCTTTATGGGTACTGGTGGTTGACGTTGCACTGGAGCCATCGCCTACAGTGCTAGATGACACCATGCTTGAACCACTTGCCGACAATCCAGGACCGGTAGTAGCCTGTGCATCAACACCGACCGTTGTCGACCCGCCATAGACTATCACATTAGTCGCGGCACTGATAATCTGGCCGTTGAGCGTGGCGATCGAGCCTCCAGGTGTCAAAGTGATACTTCCATCCACCACAATGGGCCCACCGTCGTGATTCTGAACTGCTGTCTCGACCTGACCGCCGATGGTAAGGGTGACCGCCTCTGGACCTGCTACGACCCCAGGTGCCGTAGTATGCTGAACGAACATCGTAGATTGTCCTGGAGATGGTGTTGCTTTCGGTTGATCGTCAAAACTGGCGGTAGCTATCGTCTTGAAGATAAGCTCTTGATCACCATACGTTGCAACGATGCCATCAGCGATGGCCTGCGCCGGACCACCTGCAACTAAGGTGACAGAACCTACAACAGCTTTCCTGCCGCGACCATAAGCCTGCAATATACGGCCGCCGACGGTGAAGGCTGTGTCCCATGGCTCTTTCGAAGGAACAAACATGTTCTCGCTAGGCTGATTGGGCTCAGCAGCAGAGGCTGGAGCGTTGCCAGCATGAGTTGGTGCCGCATTGGGAACTGGAGGTCCATAGACTGGCTGTGGGGGATTAGATCCCGCGTTAGAGCTCCCTGGAAGCTCATTTGGGATGGCGGTCGGAGTTGAAGTAGGCGCTGCGGCAGCTGAAGAAGGAGCCGCTGGTATTGACGTTTCTACTGGCTGGTTCATGTAATTAGAAGGCAAAGTAGGCTT
The DNA here is from genome assembly GCA_001578235.1 of Pseudocercospora eumusae. Lineage (NCBI taxonomy): Eukaryota > Fungi > Ascomycota > Dothideomycetes > Mycosphaerellales > Mycosphaerellaceae > Pseudocercospora > Pseudocercospora eumusae. Next base: position 230,915 of record LFZN01000018.1, on the reverse strand, counting down.
TGCCGCCGACTCCACCTCTGTCAATCGTAAGGGCGGATCCCAGAGCCCATTGTACCATAATTGACAATCTTTGAAGTCAGGAGATAGCTGCGTTATCTCTGGGGGGATGGCCAGCTGAGGCCGAAAGTCGTTCTCGTATATAATACCACAATGCGACGTATCAAATGGGCCCTCGCAGATATTCTGGCCATTCCAAGCGCTCCAAGGAATAGGCGTGTTGAAATCACCGTACGAGACCGGGTAGCCTGTAATCTTATCTGTCTCCATCAAACGCTGGAAATGATTCTGAGAATATCTTAAGCTCAGAACAGACTCAGATGGCATGGCCAGGATGGCGTCAGTCACAGGTGCGCCACGTGTGTTCGAGCAGCGGTCTACTGCGTAGACTTTCGAGATGGAGATATACGCAGTGCCCGACGTAAATGTGTGACCATCGACGACGACGGTTGTCGAGCCATTGCTAGCATCTGGGCCTTGATAGTTCTTCCCAGCATATGCGGTAATCACAGCGCCTGGTCCATAAGAGGTAAGGCTTGCGGTAGGCGTCGTTGCGCACAGATCACGTTCGACAGATGTCGGGAAATAAACAAGCTCCACGCCACTGCCATAGATGGTGCATTCACCACAGCCGTATATTTTCTTCGTCGCAGCAGAGTAGGCTGCTGCCACGCTTTGATTTAGACAAGGAGGCGTGACCAGCGCTGGAGGTGCGGTCATTGTTGAGGCTGCCAACAGTGACTTGGTGTAATCAGCCCATAGAGGATCGCAGTCCTTTGGGCTGATCTTGCATGTCGGTGACGGTGATGGGAAACTGCCGAACCAGACCGTGTTTGCGATGGTCGTCGTGCCCGTGATGGGGCCAGGATATGTCGAGGTGGCCACTCCAATGGGTATGGCGGGCGAATACGTGACACGCGGATGCATGTCACATAACGTCGTGGCATTTTCATACAGCGTGTATGTGGAAACCGACGTTCCACCTAGCAGGCGCGTTGTGTTGTCGACGGTCTGGACTGAGCGCACCCAAGCTGATGATGCGGCGAAGTAGGAAGTGATTGCATGCTGACAAGCACTCGCGTATGAGGGGCCAGATCCAGTTTCAGGCAATGCGCTGGTCTTGTTTGGGAAATTGGCGCTCTGTGGTGGAGGTGGAAGTGCAGGTTTCGCTTCGATGCTAGGCGAGTACGTGAAGACAGCCAATAGCAGACTCGGCGGGAGTTGAAGGACCTTCATCGTTGTCGGCACAACTGGAAGTGTTTGGGATATGGTTTAATTCATAAGGATTAAGTCGGATATTCACTAATTCATAGCATGGGGAGAGAGCGAGTGTGATGTCTTTCCAGACATTGTTGTGAACAAGTGAACGAGTATACTCTATCATACGGAGTAGACGAGGTTGATTATTGAAATGGCCGAAACCTTCCTCTGGAGTCTGGTCCTGGGAAAGGATGATCTCATGCCCAAAGGCCAAGGCCCCAAGCAAAGTAGCAAACCAGGGTGCCATACTGCCAGGTTGATGTCTCGTATTTTTCGACACTAGCAGAGGACTAGGGATGGACGGCGGCGGCGGGATGTCACTGCAACGCCAACATTATGCTGGTCTTGCAGCATTTAAGAGGCCTAGTGGCAACATTATTTGCCAGCTCCTATACAGTAGTTCTATGATGATTAGTGATATTGTTAATCGTCTTCACCGTTCACCGTGTCATCTACATATCGTCGGTAGCACGAGATCTCTGCTTGCCCTCGCATACCGGTACCGTACCCTATCCGGGCTATCCCCATGGGCAAACACCATCTCCACTACGGTATCTGCCGACATGAGCCAAATTTAGTGCTTGGCATTCAGATCCCGACCGAACTCTACTGTATATAACCCGTAAGCTCGTCCTGAACGTCTTGGCTGGGCATGCGGTACGGTATTCTAACTCAACATCGATTCGATTCGTACGCAACGAGTCGACATCAACCACACTGATGATGATGATGACGCCAAACCTGCAAAGCCTTGGGACTCTCACGCAACTTCCCCTGTTTATTAACAAACTGGAATCCATGAGCGTCTGCTTCCTAGCATTACAGGAGTATACGTACATACAACATGCTAGCTGTCAATGCCGCTGGCGTTGGTGCATGCCAAAGATTGTCAGATGCTCTCTAATTCTTGGGAGGCACGTCTGAAGATTGTGTTTATCGTTGGTATCTGCTAAACATGCTACGACTCGGCTGTTTCAACGTTATGCCTTAGAACCAATGCTCCTATATCCTATGTCTTGCTCTTTATGTGCTTGCGCAACTTTTTCTCAACTGTCCCTTGGAAAGTGATGTGGTGATGTGGCAGCAGGCTATGCTCCAAAGCTGCGTTTCGACGAGGTATGTCTACCGAGACTGACAATGCTACTTCACGGTGCTGGGGCTGCGTAGTCCACTTGGCGATCGCCGTGCTCGGATTTGCGGATTGACCAGACGCGTACGAAGGTCATCAATGCGGTCCATGGGTACCCGTAGTAGCATGCATAGGCTTGGTACCATAGCAAACGATTCTAGAGCAGAAGTCAGACACCCGGCGCACGCACGCTGACATTCATGGGAAGTTCATACCCTTTGTGATACGCGTGGATCTTTCGCTTCAGCCACTCTGTGCGCATCTGCGCCAACAAGACTTGTACTTCCTCGGGCTTCCAACCTAAGAGGCGTGTGAGTGGCCCGACGGTGAAGCCCTCCATTCCCTCCAAGAAGTTCAGGCAGCAGTACTAGAGAACTTCGTTAGTACACGCTGCACAGTGTCTTTCCTCAAGTGAACTCACTCTACCAATCTCCTTCCATTTCGGATCTTTCGGCCAGTCATTCGAAGGGCGCTTTATGATCTCGAGATGGACGTTCTCGTATCCGGCATCTTCCAGCCACTCTTTGTAGTTTTCCGCTGTTGGCACGACAGCTCCTATCTTTGCAAATGCCTCATACATCAGGGAGCACCACTTAAGCAGCGCGGAGTCTGGTGCTAGCGTGCCATCATCGCAATATAGCTGGAACTCGATTTCGACAATTTGCATGCTGCCTCCCGGCTTCAGCGCGTTGAAGGCGCGCTTGTAGAATTCGGGATAGTCTTTCACGTGCCCAACGATGAAGGCGTGGCGGATCATATCGAAGCGATCCGAGCCAAAAGTCCATTCTTTATCAAAGTCGTCGATTTCGAAGCGGCAGTTCGGCGGTGTCCAGCTAGGCTGCACAGGGCTGCATGAGATGCATCAGCTTCTGAAGGCAATGAAGGGTATGCTCTGCCCACCTCAAATCTGTCCCAATAAGCTGGCAATCAGGATACTTATCAGCCATGTCAATGCACCAAATGCCGGTGCCCGTACCCAAATCCAGAATCTCAGTCGGCTCATCTACCAGAGGGCACAAAAACAACTCTCCATTCATCTGCAGCTTCTGGTTATGGTGCTCAATGTCCATACGCTCCATCTCCTGCTCATCGTTGGGAAAGATATACTTTCCTGCCTGAAATGCATGGTAGCGCCTTCCATGCTCGAATTGATAGTTGAAAACCGAATCGCGAATGCTGCTCGTGATAGACGTGGTGCTGTCTGCTATGGAGGCGGTTCCTCCGAAGGCTGAGTCCTGATCGCTCCAGCGGTCGGCTTCAATGTTGTCGTCGGCCATAATTGACTTCCGCTGTGTCTCTCATTGGCGTCTTCTGTGAAGGCGCGCTTCGCTGCTCGGGGCAGATACTGTATGCTTGTGCGAAGGGAGCATCGTCGGACGGTGCGGTCGCCATGTTGGGCAATAAGAAGTACAGTGCGTCCCAGCAGGATGGATCGCTTTGCCGCACCACGACAGATGACTTGTCTGGTCGTGTGCTGGATCGCATCGCTTGCAACCAGCCGGCCGAATAGTTCTAATGTGGTGACCCCTGCTTCCAACCACATGTAGAATGTACGCCGCCTTCGGCATTGCTCTTTGTGTCCGCACTGCCCTCCCGTTAGAACTACAAGCCGCGAAAGGAGTCGGGAGGGACTCTTCAAGCACCACTCCTCAGCTGTAGCCACTCTGATATATGCAGTAGGCAAAGGTTGCGTCGCGGGTATCTGGACCCAATGGCGGTCGACCTGGCGGTTTCGGATATACCACCACTTTCGAGGGCCCACGCAAGGACTAGACACACTAGCAAACAACTTGCCTCTGCAGCTGCAGAGACAGCTGTCCGACGTGGCATGGTGGCATGTACGTGCCTCGTCTAGCGTCAGGCTTTGGCAGAGGCAGATGCTCACAGTGACATGTCTCCTCCGAGACAAGTGTCAAGAGTACATGTATTTCAAGCCCAGAAGCAAGGCGAAAACCCGCGACTGGTTGCGCGTTCATCGCTTCGCTCCATCCTTGCTTATGATTTTCGTTTGTTGACAGCCGAGCAGACTATCACCTATAGTTCCATGCAATCACCTATGGCTGCATGCACGGTCATATGCCGCCGGTGGCGAGACACTGCTTCAAAAGAACCTGCTTGTTCTACTGCTAGCACCTTGACTCTACACCATACTGCTGGGACTTCCTGAAACGAACTCTGCCATCATCGAAGGAAGCAGTCATCAATTTTTGACCAGGGTTAAGGCCTCACAATGACAAGCTCCGTGCATGGCGTCCATCTGGTCGGGAGCGTACCACTGCCAAATGCAGAATCAGTTTTCCGACAATGCGTCGCCGCTGTGCCGAATCGACTGAAGCGCATACCGGACGGCGAGACCGGAGACCGGCAACTGTTCACCACCTTCCAGGCCGCTGCATTTGCTGTGTACCCGGCTATGATGACCGAGTTCGTCCATAATGCACCCATCAATAACAAGCACTTTTCGCCCGAGCAGGTCGACGAGGGCATTGAAGTCTTGAAGAAAGCAGATATCCAGACCGGCTATGACACAGTTGCCATCGAAAGCTATCAAGTTTTTCGAAGGTTGCGTGGAGAGGGTGTCATTCCGAAAGGTGTGAAATTCCAGGTCTCGCTGCCGACTGTTGCCAATGTCATCATGCCATTCGTGCAGAGGGCGTTCATCGCGCGCGTCGAACCCATCTATGAAGCAGCCCTCTTCAAGGCGATCAGGAGAATCCAAGACGCAATCCCACACGAAGATCTGGCTCTCCAATTGGACATTGCCGCAGACACTGCATTCTGGGAGGCCACAGACCCGCAGAATGTCAAGGAGAACGATGGACTGCTGTGGTTCCAGCCTTGGTGGACTGGCGACGTCAAGGACTACTGTACGAACTATATCGTTAGGTTCTGCAGCCAAGTCGATCAAGACGTGGAGCTTGGAATGCATAATTGCTACGGTTCGCTTTCTTCTTTCGAGCACACGTTTGGTATGCATCTGACTGAGTACACAGGTGACATGGAGCATCGGCATTGGCACGAACCGAAATCTTTGGCCGTCGTGGTCGAACGACAGAAGCGAGTGATGGAAGCCTCTCCCCACCCTATCAACTTCTTCCACATGCCCATTCCAAAGTCTGCTGTGCAGCGACCAGAAGTCGGCCTGTACAATTATCTGTCACCGCTGAAGGAACTACTGCCTCTGATCGAGCGTGACGGCACGGATGTCTACCTGGGCCTTGTCCACGAGTACAACCTCGAACTCACTGCTCAGATGATTGAGGCTGTAAAGCAGACTGTTCCTGGATTACAGTTCGGCGTAGCCACTGAATGCGGCGGCGGCCGGATGGACTGGCCCGCGTTTGAAGATGCCCTGAAGATTGCGGCCCAAGTCACAGAGACATCTGCGCAGAGTGACCAGGTCAATTTATCGGCGACTAAAGGCGCCAGCCATTTCCGTGCGAGAGTTGAGAATGGAACCGGGCGGACTGCAGGGATAGCTGCCGAGCGAAGTCTGCTTTGAATGTGGCCGGCGGGTGAAATGATACTGGGTAATGTTTTCGGTCTACTGGCGCCGGTGGTATGCTTGCCTGGAGCAAGTGATCTCGTTATTTGAATCTACGACTGATTGGTTGTCATCCGGAATTTATCTGTCATCAGCTGCGAGAATCCTTCGTTCAGCTCGGCCAGCTTCCGAACCCAGCGGCAGCCAATGAGATGACATCTCCCTAATACGTGCGATGGCTCTTAAACCTTTACTCTGCTTCGCCAATTTCCCTGATTTGTGCTCCATATATTTTCTAACAACATGGCTCTTACATTACCTATCATTGACACCGAAATAGGAACAGCATGTCCTCCAGCACCAAACCACTCACACAAGCATGCGATCACGATTCACATGCCAAAATGGCAAGCGATCTTGGATTTCGTCGAAGGAAAGCCAGCTATTATGGCGAAGATCAAGAACATTTATCCTCGATTCATGCCGATTGCGGAAGCCGCTGATGTATCTTGCTCATGAGAGGTAAAAAGCATGGACGGGACTGATCAGTAGCAGCTCACGAAACGTATCTCGAATCATGCCAATGTCTCTGGACATACATGCCTTCTCTTTCCCAGCAAGTTCACAGCAGAGGCGGCCAAAGAGTTCGCGATCTCTGCTGCAAGGAAGGAGCTACAACTAGCACCAGACATCACTACATTTCGGGCTTATCAAATTGGCCAAATCAGAGTATACGCGGTCTTCTTCCCCGAGGATAAAACGCCATCGATAATCCCGTACTGGCAGAACGCCGGTGTCGGTATATCATCACGATTCGGTGAGGCTTGTCTCAGAGACATCGATGGTCTGAAAGAAGTCGACTGGAACGAGGAAGAAGGATTTTCATCAGAATCTGCGACACAAGTCGACCTTCGAAAACGAATCATTGGACTGCTGGAGAGGGCACCTCTGGAATCCAGCCGGCCTGAAATCCATACAAGCGATGTCTTCCTTTACCAGACAGGCATGGCAGCCATTTACCACGTTCAGCGCTATCTGGGAATCTCACGACCAGGCACCACAATACTCTTCGGATTTGCATTTCATTCGACGCCGCATACTCTCGAAGATTTCGGCTCAGAATTCAAATTCTTTGGCCTGGGGACCGAGCTCGACGAACTCGAAGAGTTCCTCAAAGACGAGAAACAGAATGCTCGACGCATACAAGGGCTTTGGGCGGAATTTCCTGCCAATCCGCTTCTAGTCACACCTGATTTGTCTCGGTTGCGAGCTTTAGCCAACGAATTCGACTTCCCTCTCTTGATCGACGACACTGTCTCGAGCTTCTGCAATGTCGATGTCTTAGGAGCCGACGGAGCAGACATACTCATCACATCTCTCACAAAATCTTTCAACGGGTACGCGGATGCCATGGCCGGAAGCGCCGTGGTGAACCCTTCCTCCCGCTGGCATCAAGAACTCCACCTCCTATTCAAAAAACACTACACCAATGATCTTTTCCACGCCGACGCCAAAGCCCTTCTAGCCAACAGTGAAGACTACATCTCACGATCCAAAATCTTGAATCACAATGCAGAGGCTTTAGTCAAGTATCTCGTCAACAGATCAAAAGAAGACGAAACTCCGATATCCAAACTCTGGTATCCCACGACCTCAGAAACGAAAAAACACTACGATGCTCGAATGCGTCCCAAGACTCCAGATTTCACGCCAGGCTATGGCTGTCTCTTCAGCATCGAGCTGAAATCTCCGCGCGCGACTCAAGCGTTCTACGACAAGCTTGGAGATCACCTCCACGTCGGGCCTCATCTCGGAGCACATTTGACGTTGGTACTCGCGTTCAATAAGGCGATCTATGCGAAGGAATTGGAGAGGGTGAAGGAGTTTCATGTTTTGGAGACGCAGATTAGGGTCAGTGTTGGGCTTGAAGAGACGGGGGTTTTGATTGGGATTTTTGAGGCTGCGATCGACGCTGGACGGGTGGCGATGATTGAGGAGAAGGAGGTTAGCACTGTTCCTGCTATTACGTAGATGGAGTTGCATGCACTTGAGGTCGAGGGCGTTCATTGATCGAATGACCCAAGTTTGTGGTTCGGATCTCTTGCTGGGATTCAAATGCATTGTGGAGTGCAGATTGTTTTAGCAAGCTGTCCCGAACTATTGATGCTGTGCCATTGTTATCTTTTCACGATGTCGGGCTTGCTGTCGAACGTCGCCACTATGACATGACCAATTGCTATGAGAATGGGGATGAGCGTAGGAGCCTTCAAGCATATCAAGCATATCAAGAATAGAGATTGAGGCCCAAAAGGTATAGTACTTGGCAATCAGCTCCAGGTCAGGCGAAAAGTTCGAGGTCGTCGGAGGAGTGAACATATGACGAGACAGTCTTCTACGAATAAAAGAATAATGAGCCGCTGCGATATGTACAGCGACACCTCATCGCACAGAAGCTGGATTCACTTCGGTTAATGATTAGCGGCCAAAAAACTGGCAAAAAATAGAAGATGTCTTAGACACCTCAGGTAATGCCTGGACTGAGAATCGAACTCAGATTTTCGGATTCCTCGAGGTATGCTCGATCATACTCGATGGTATGAGACCGATGTACTAACCGCTATACTATCCGGGCGATAGCTGATTGGTGGATAGCGGCGGCATTGTAATCGTACATGATCTGATGTCAAATTTGGCCGAAGTGAAGCTGATGTCTTGGCATCGCCCCGCAGGACTTCCCACTTCTCGGCAGATCCTGCTGCTAAAGCAATGCTCATCCTCAAGATGATCGTGATATGGACTTGAACATTGTCTGCGGCCGAGGCCGATAGACATGCCTTATCTGCTGCCTATCAAGATTCAAGGCCAGCATCCTCGAGGCGGCCATGCGACTTCCACTCCTTCTGGCAGGGTCAGGCGAAGTTGCTCGAGCACAGCAGCAGCAGCATGGCTTACCTTATCTCTGTGATGATACAGACGCCATTGGATTGCTAGAACGCAAGTACTGCTATCTACGGCTACGCTCATTCGCTGCACTGATTCGATGCGCAAAAATAATATGCCTGTTGCGTCACGCGTGGATCTGCTGTGGAGAAAGACTGTACTAACATATCTCATATCGGAAGAGAATTCTTTCTTTGCTCTGTTTGCTTTTCCTTTCTTTCTTGGGGGTGCGTAATTCTTTGGCAGAAATGGCGGACTACAACGGCTTTTGCGATCCTGCTTGGCCTCCAGGAACGGTCAAGCTAGCTCAATTGATAGGTAGTAGTGATGAGAAGAAAGATGCGAAGATCATATTGCAACCCAGGCCGACGGACAATCCGAATGATCCACTCGTGAGAAGAGAAGATTCTGGATGATTGGTTTGAGAAGACTTACCGACTGATACCAGAATTGGCCAAAATGGCAAAAGACGATCAACTACTTCCTCGCCTGCTTCTACGCGATGATGGTATTCGCCTTCATCAACGCAACTTCGCCGACTTGGGGTCCTCTTGGTGACGAGCTGGGCTTCAGTTCTGAGACGTTGACGAATACGTATGCCATTGGGTGTGCAGCATTGGCATTGGGCGCTCCAATGCTCATCCCGTTCGCGCTCAAGTATGGATCGAGAGCAGTCTATGTGGTCAGCAGCGCCTCACAACTCGGGATCTCCATCTGGGCTGCTAGAACTATGACAGCAGGAGATTGGTGGGGAGTCAACTCGCTCCAATGCTGGCTTGGAGCTCTGGCAGAAGTGCTGATTCAACTCACGATCGCTGATGTATACTTTGTGCACCAGCGCGGCTTGATGAACGCGATTTACATCTGGGCTGCTAATGTTGGTTCTAATCTTGCCATAGTTGCCGCGGGATACATCACGCTCAACCAAGGCTGGAGATGGGTGTGGTGGTGGTGTGCGATATTCTTCGGACTTCAGCTGATCATGTTCGTGTTCGGCTTCGAAGAGACCAAGTTCACACATGCGGAGGCATTGGAGGGTAGACAAGGAAGCGCCACAACCGTTCCTGATGTCTCTGGTCAGATCCATGGAAACTACAAGCAGAAGACCGCAGAGTCTCCGGTCGAAGCAGACGTCGAATCGGAACCACGCTCAGACCGCAACATGAGTGTCGTCCATGTCAACCCAAACATCCCACGGAAGACGTACCTACAGAAGCTTTCGCTCACGACAACATCACCTGGATCTTGGCACAGCTTCTTCCGACACTCCTGGCAGCCGTTTCTCATTCTGGCCTCGATTCCAGGCGTGCTATATTGCTCACTAGTGTACGCCATTCTGCTCGCCTGGTCGACCGTCATGACAACAGTTCTCTCCACATACATGCTCGACCCACCATACAACTTCAACTCATCGCAGATTGGTCTCATGAGTCTGGCTCCCTTCATTGGTAGCAGTCTAGGCAGCATTGTCTGCGGGCCGCTCAGCGACTATATTGCTGTCAGACTTTCGAAGCGCAACAACGGAATCTACGAGCCAGAGTTCCGATTCTACACTTTCGTGCCCTTCATACCATTCCAACTGGCCGGAGCTTGGTGGTTCGGCTATGCGCTCAACAATGGATGGGAATGGAGTCAAGTGGCAGTGGCATATGGCATTTGCAATTTCGGTTCTGCGCCATTGCAGTCTCTGGCTCTGACTTACATGCTGGACGCCTATGGTGGTAAGTCTGCTCTTTACCGAACTAACTGTGCGAAATCACTCTGACTTCAAGAAAATAGAAATCCTAGGAGATGCATTGACAGCTTTGACCTTTGTGCGAAACACTTTCAGCACAATCTTCGTCTTCGCAATGCCTGCATGGATCGCTGGAGTTGGCATGGCAAACGTCTTCAACACCATCGGCGCCATTGGCATGGTCATGTTGTCTTTCGCCACCTACTTCATCTGGAAGGGCAAGCACATGCGAGTAAAGTGCGCGAAAGTGTACAAGTATTACGCCGAGCGACAATTTGAGGCTCGACCTTCGTGATGAATGGAAGCTCAGTCCTCATGAAGTAGTATGAAAAAACAACGCCTTCACGTTTCAAACACAGATTTTTTTTCTCACGCAATCGCATCCTCCAGCCCCGAGAACTCATAATGCATGCTCTTGAACAACGGCTCCCACACCGTCACCGCCCTCCTCGTCACGTTACCATTACACATCGGCGGATCCGGCACAAGGAAATGCTTTGTCGCAGAGCACTCGATCGCCTCTCCGTAGATGGCCGGGTCATCCAACAACTTCACATAAGCATCGACCACAGTCTTCACAGGCGTCAAGCAATCTTCCTGCACGGCAGCCACCATCTCGGGCGGTATGATATTCGTGCTCACAATCCCCGGCAAAACAGTATTGATACGAATATATTCCTTGGACTTCAAAACTTCCGCGATGGCTTTTACGAAAGCTAAGACTCCAGCTTTCGCGCCGCAATACTCGGGGTACGTCGGATGAGGATGAAGTCCTGCAATCGAAGAAGTCGCCACAATAGCTCCGCCGACACGAGGAGAATTTTTCCGCATGAAATGAATCGCTAGCTGAGTGCCGTACACCACGCCCTTATAGTCTACATCCGTGCACATGAGATCTGGAGCCGGAGGGATTCCATCCGAGTCCTTGGCGTCGAGGATGTAGATTGAGCTGCGGTCGACGATTCCCGCGTTTGCGCAGAGGGCGTCCAATCTTCCAAAGTCTGTGAAGACTTGATTGAAGGTTCTGGCTTGGGAATCATAATCCGCTACGTCGGTTTGATAGAATCGAGCGCTGTTTCCCAGGTCCGTGAGGAGCTGAGCGTTTTCTTTGACGTCTGCCATTGCTACGATCCATTTTCTGGAAACGAGCTCTCGACTCAGAGCTTCGCCCATGCCGGACTGCTCAAGAGATCAGAATCGATTGATATGGCAGTGGGAAGAGATGTCCTACCGAAGCTCCGGTCACAATGGCAACGCGTCCTTCCATAATTGACCTATTGACGATCTGTTGATGTTTTCTGACGAACGGCCCAGGTGGTTTCTGGCAAGAGCAAGTGTGTACATTGTGCTGCTTGGTGTGGTTGCACGGCATAGTGGACCTGCAGTCCTGACCAAGTGGAAATGCTTACCCGAGTTGTTTGGGAGGAGAAGCTCGCTCTCCATGTGCATCATCCTTGGAGGATAGTAAGAGACTGAACATTCCACATTTTTATGTGAATAGCAGGGGAAGCAAGATACGCTACCAAACCAATGCGTGTGTTCATCTATGTCATTTCAGTATATATCGCTACAATGCAGGCTACAGCTCATCATGCTGCTGGTCACCTTTCTTGGCCCAGTTAAGCATGTCTTCAATGCTCTCGTCACCTTTCACAGGCCGGCCCTTGCCCTTTGGATTCCTGGGCGGCTCTTCTGCCGGCACTGGTTCCTGAGGCACATCGTCTTCTGCACCCTCCGGGACCTCTACTGGTGTTTCGGCAGGAGCTGGCCCATTGGCTTCTACTGGATCCGGCTTCTTGCTAGCCTTGGGCTTTGGAGCAGGCTTGGGCTTTGGTTTTGGCTTATTCAAGACCTTGAGCTTAGCAGCCAGTTCATCCGTTGACCTTTTCATATCGGCTGCCTTGCGCTGTAGGTCCTTGACGAGAAGCACTGGGTTATCATTTGGCTTGAGCTTCTTCTGCTCGGCGAGCTTCTCGATGAGCCACTTCGAGATCTCCTCATAAGTCTCGTTGATCTGGCTCAGGTCTAGACTAGCCAGCGGATTAGGCTCGCTACTCGGCGAAGGAGTAGCGGTGCTGGCCTCTGGCTCTTCCAAGTCATCTGCATCATTTGAGGGCGCAGCAGTGGCACCCGACGCCGCTGATGATGCTGCTGATGAGGCAGAAGCTTTAGCCTTCTCCACCTGCTGCTCAGCCTTGAGAATCAATTTTTTGGCATCATCAAGATTCTTTTGAAGCGTCGAGACAAGTCCCGGGCGGCTGATGCCCTCAGACTTGCGAGTTGTGATCGGATCGACCAGACTTTTCAGCTCTCGAAGCTTCTCCTTCAAAGTAGCCGTGGTCTCTTTCTGAAGATCGGTTGACTCCATCCAGTCCTTCACGGCTCGAAGCCTGGCGCTGAGTTGTTCACGTTCGGCATCTGTGCTGACTGCAATATTCTCCTTGTTCTCGAGGAAATCACGAACTTTGTAAGTGAAGCTTTCCAGCACATTTTGTGCTTCATCTCGCTGTAGTCGAGCTCTGTCTGAATCGTCAAAGGCCTTCAGTCGTTCTGTGGTGTTTGCCAACTGTGCTGAGTCTGGTTGTGGAAGCCCTTCTGGTGACGTAGACCATTTCAGTGGGATCACTTCCACCCGCTTCTTTGGTGTTTCGCTGACAGTTTCAGACGAAGTGCTCGTACCGGAAGCGCTTGCAGAAGACGATGGCGTGGCATCAACCTGTTCGACAGGACCGTCGTCTTCCAAGCCTTCACCAAGTGGCTCTTGATCCTTCTTCTTGCCAAGACCAAGCCAGCCCTTAACAGAATCTCCCACGCTGCCGCTCTTAACGGTTTCATCGGTCTCGCAGCTCACACTTCCGGCAATGACATCGGGTAGTCCATTGTGAGCTCCAAGCTTGATGCTGAATTTTGTGTTCATGTCGTCTTTAGCACATCCTGCCCTCTTGTTGAGCTCGGTCACCGTTTCCGTCAGATTGTCTGCGGTCACTCTCAAGATTGGCCGATCGGCCCCTGCCACGTTTTGGACAAATCCGAATACAAAGTTCTGCTTATCCTTGAAGCTGACTTGCTTTGTGGTGGAACCGGATCCGACAGGCGACTCCGGCTCAAAAAGTGGCTTCTGGGTCGGGCTGCCATTATCGACGTATGTTAGGCTTGTCGCATAGACTGCAACGTCAGAGTCGCGGATCTCCTTAACCTTGAAGCTCGGCGACAGACCTGCGGCCTTGAATGCTGCACCGAAGACCGCCGACTCATCTGGATTGACACTGCTTCTGAGCTTGGCTTGGTCATCAACCACGCTCTCGAGCTTAGCTTGAACAAAAGGTGTGCGCAAGGCGCCACCATGAAGAATGATCGACTTGACGTCCTTGATGCCGAGCTTCGCCATATCTAGTGCCTTAGTGATGGGAACGTCGACACGCGCCGCGAAGTCTGCAGCCAGCTTCTCGAACGCTGATCTGGTAAGCTTTGTACGGAAGTCGACATCTGGCAGAATTTCTTCCAGGCCAATGTTGACATCAGTGTTCGCACTGAGGACCTGACGCGCTCTTTCGGCTTCCTTGTAGAGACGAGCCATGACACGACCATTTGACTTGATGTCCTCTCTGGTGATGCCCTTGCTTTGGCCGTCTGACTTCTTTGTGAGCTCTGTGACAAGCTCGTCCAAGATGATGTGATTCAGAGCATCGCCTCCGAGCGATCTGTCGAAGCCTACACCCTGGACCGCCACCTCTTGCACTGTCTTGTTGAAGCGGCCAACGTCCTTGACACTTTTGCTCTGGAAGCGCAAGAGAGTGGCAGATGTCGATCCTGCACCCATGTCAAAGACCAGGTGGTACTCTGGACTTTCACCCTTTGTGACCTCTGGGAAGGTGCGGGTCTTTGCGTAGTCCAGTCCGACTGCAAGTCCGTCAGAGATCAAGCTCATGACATTCAGTCCGGCGTAGTTGGCAGCCTTTACGATTGCTCGTCTTTCATCGGCAGTATAGAATGGAGGTATCGTAATGACCGCATCCTCTACCACACTGTTCTTTCCAGCCATATTCTCAGCATTTCGCTTGATGCTTGCCAATTCCATGCCAACGAGCTCCTCCACGCTGAACGGGACGGCATCATCGGGAAAAGCTGCGCTCTTGAAGACAGTTGTGCCCAGCTCTTTCACCTGCCGTACCTGGAGAGCAGGATAGCGGTCCTTGTACGTAGCGATCGTTTGCGCTCCTTCTTCATCTGGCTGTAGACCAAGCAAGAGCTTCAGATTGGGAAAGACTTCGCTTGGAAAGCGGCCTTGAAGAGCCAGAGCATCGCCTCCATAAGCTCTCTCCGGGAAAGTGTCTGCCGCGGTCACTATCTTGCCTTTGCTGTCTCGATTGGGCTTGAACGCCAACGCGGCAGTCTCTTTTCGTTTCGAGTCTTTCGTGAGGACGATGTCGAGTGGGATACCAGGCTTGACCAGTGCGGCTTTGATGTTGAGTGTTCCGAAATCAATGCCCACGACTGCGGCCCTGGCTGTTGTCGCGAAGAGCAGGAAAAGTCCGACCAGTATGATCAGTGGCGACATTGCGCCAGCGCGCCGCCGCCCTGGAGGTAGCATGGTGCTATGTATGTGATCTTCGAGCTGATCGTGCAAATGTCGAGAATTGATCGATCGTTTCAAAAAGGCATCGCAAGGTGTGTATGCGGAGCGAGGGTGTGACTGTTCCAGATGCTTCGAAGCTAGGAGACTGTGATATGAAACTGCAAAGTGTCCAGTGTGTTGTTAGTGACGAGATATGCGAGAAAGAATAGAATTGCGGAGCCCATTCGATCTTTCTTTCATCATCATCCGAACAAGTGTCTCAATCCCAGAATTAGACCTTCAGGGCTCAGCTCCGTAGAAACTAGTTCTAGCTGGCCCCTGCATTTCCTTGTGTTTCCATCACTTCACGGCCCCATCATCACATGCACGGCGTCAAGACCCTCGAAACGAGTGACAAATGCATATAGTACACGATGCAGATACGATGAGGATCGAGGCCTTCTCACACTTGCACAGTCTTCGAGGACAAAGCGTCCAGAGCTTTCTGCGAGTCAATACATTATACCGAGCAGATCTTATGTATTCTACCTTTTCTGGCACTCTGATATGACCGTGAATCGAAGAGAGCATCCTCCGCTCAAGGCACGAACACCAACCTTTCAGGCCCTTTATGGTCCCACTCCTTCTCAATATCCACAAAACTCACCACCTTCGTAGCCTGCTTCGACACCTTCGGCACAGCCTCCAACAGCTCTGGCAACGTCTTCGCAAAACCTTTCATATCCCACGCCCCTGGCCCACTTCCTCGAATCGTAAGATCTTTCGCCCTCAAAATCTCTCCCGGAACGCCCAGCTCCATCTCACCCGAGAGAGCTCCGACGTGAACATACTGCACCGGTTTCGGCGTCTTCAGCGACCTCAAGAGATGAGCTGCGAGTCCGCCATAGACATAATCGATAACGACATCAACATCATCAAGATTGCTGAAATCGGTATTTTCCGCCTCGTCTTGGATCACAATGGTCTGATTGAGGCCTAAACTGTTCAAAGCCTCCCGATTCCTCGCAGCACCAATAACCTTTCCCGCCCCCAAAGCTCTCGCCAGAGGAATCGCCATTCTCCCACTCGCACTCGTCGCGCCAAGAACTAAACAAGTGAAGCCCTCTTGCAGTCCACTTGTCCTCCCCTTGAACGCCATCCAACTCGACATGGCAGGATTGACTGACGCAGCGAAATGGACTGGATCCGTATCGTCTGGCAGAGGAAAGACCGAAGTTTTGGGTAGGTTTAAATATTCGGACATGATGGGGGAAGTCATGGAGAAGAAATAGCACTTTTGGTGCGTGGAGGTTATTGTACCAATACCGTCGACGCCAGGTACGTGAGGCAATTGGCCTGAAGAGTAGTGTCTTCCTGATGCTCGAGATCGGACGACGCGATGGACTCCGACTGCTAAGACTTTGATGTGGACTTCTTCTGGACCAGGCTGTGGCAGGTCTGGGACTTGGATGCATTCGGGATTCGAGCCCCAGGATTGGATTTGTGCTTGGTACATGCTTGTCTGCGTGGTTCGGTATGATTGAGATGGTATTGGGTGCTCTGCCTTTTGAAGGTCCATACGACCTACTCACATCCAAATTTCGGGCCCGAAGCTAAAGTCTGGTGGACCCTCTCTGGTGCGACATTACTTCACTCCGACCGAAGAGGACGCCCCAATTCCGGATTGGCCGAGTCTACAGGGTGTCATATGCATTCACGAAGCCGGTCGGAGCCCAGACTAAGGACCGTGCCTACGTCTCCTAATCGTTTTCGGCGTTTTGTGGACGGAATTCTACGAAGATCACAGCGAATCTGCCTTGAATAAGTATTCTAGGCGGGAAGGAAGCACTGAATAATAGCGGCTTCGCGAATGCATACACAGCGCCTCGCGGATTCCCCGAGCCCCAGTAGGCGGGACGAGCCCCAGCCTATTGATTAGGAATTTGACTTGGCTTTAGACAAGCGAGGCGAGCTTGCGAGCGAAGTGAGTACTCGGAGTAGCGAGGTACGAGCGACAGCGACGACGTACGACGTACGATACCCGAGCGCGTAAGGCATAGGCCCCTAAAAAAGGGAGTCTTTTTCTATTCCTTAACGAACGAGCCTGCGGCGAGAGAGGCGAGAGTGTCGTGTAGACTCATTCATTCAGTATTGCTTAGAAATTGATGGCAGCTGGGGCTCGGGCGGGAAGCTGGGGCTCGGGGAATCCGCGAGGATACACAGCGTGTCTCCCCGTGTACCGGAAATCCAGGGCCCTTGGACAATGCCAGTGAACTTTGAAAGTGCCGAATAAGGTGTTCAAATATGCTTGTTGAAGCGAGAACTCAGCAATCGGCACGCTCACCAAAACTCTACCCTCGGAGTTGGCCAGAGGGTGTATGACCCCCTGTATAACTGAACCTCACGGCTTAGGTGCTAAGCCCAATTGATTCCCCAACTTTCTCTCCCGGGACTCTACTTTCGTATAACACACCCTCTTATGTTGGTTGTTATCTAACTTCAAGCCTGGCAAAGCCTCGCGGGTAGGTCCAGCCATGAATCGGGTTGCTTTAGCCGAGGGGTTCTTTTAAAAAGGTTTGGCAGCTTGTAAAACGCTATCCCTTTGCCCATTTTCAAGGTAGCAGGGCATCAAAAGTTGGACTCATTTCTACCTCCTTCTCTCAGGCTCTTCGTGTAGACAGCTGTACATCTTCCACCTTCCATCTTCCATCTTCCTTCCATGTGGTATTTTAGCGTCGATCGGCACTTTCGGATCTTCTTATTGTGGTATAGCGCGGTGTAGAAGTCTTGGCGCAAAGAGTTTAGTAGTGTGGTTAAGTGTGGGTCGATCGCGTGGTTATCCGATATAGAATGGTTGGAAAGAGCCCACGTGCCAGGCTGCCACACGAACAAACTCCTTGCGCTCAAACAGCAAGGGGATGAAACGGAGAAAGACTCATTTAAGCAGCAAATCATAGCCTGAGACGCGTCGAGCACAGATAAAAGCATTGGCTCACCAACGTGGGAGAAAGGGTGTAGCTGTGGCATACAGCGTTAAGCTCGAAGTTAATACACTATAGTCACCTTCTATAGCCGTTCGATAGCGCCCGTAACAAGGGTATATAGTAAATCAAACGACGGAATTCGGACTCTATCCGCCGCTTACTAAGGCTTAAAACGACGAATTTCAAGTAAAACCTCTCTATCGGCTTCGACTTTGTATTCTACTACAGCCGTAGTAGGGAATTTACGGCCTCTAGTAGGGTATTCTTCGCTAATTTGCCCTACATACTTGGGTAGGAGGTAGCGCTCGGGTACACTATCGATCGGCCATGGGAGGTAACTGTATAGACTCTTCCCACGGCCGAGGCCATACCGGCTCTATCCCTACAGGCGATTCTTGAACCTGAGATTGGTTGCTTTGGGTACTGCCTACACTTCTAGAACCCTTCTAGACAGCAGATTGGTCAAGACAGCATCGGTATCTAGTCCCCGACTAGGGGTGAAGAAAGTCGGTACAATTAAGCGAGATGGCAGGCAGGCCTATCCCCTTACACGGTAGCTAGCTGCTATAAGCTAGCCTACTACTTTTCTAGGGTTTCGCGGTCTCTTTTGGGAATGCGGCTAGATCCCGTCGTTGGGGAATCGCCTACCTGCCATCTCGCTTAATTGCACCTTCACCCCTAGCCGGGCATCTCGCTTAATTGTACTGTAGTGTACATAGTGTCCTGGAAAACACTTCCGTTTGCGAAGGGATGAGAATGTTGGTATTCTCGAAGAGTCGATTGCAAAGCTCAAAGAGAACTGCCGTGCTTTTGCGCAGTCCTACTGTTACGGTATTAGACAGGGTCGGAGTAGTAGTTAAATACCGTACTACTACCTCTGCTTCTTATCTATCTACTAGTCACCACGACCTCTCGTTACAATACAGGTACTTTCCGCCGCTTCGCTCTTTCCTATGCAGTTCTCCATACTACTTCCGATCCTCTACCTAGCTTTAGGCGTCTCCGCTTACTTTGTAAGTACTAGCTACACTCGAAAGATGCCTATCTCGCGATCCTAATAGGAAATCTAGACCTGCCGATTTGACAAATATTATACACCTGGAGTATGCGTCGGGAGCCATCCGTACGACTCGAGTTTTGATTGCGACAAGGTATGTATAACCTCGACATAAGAGTGCTAAAGCTATTCTAATAATGTAAAGAAATATCCCTGTAAAGTAGCAGGAAATGGATGTATACCGAAAGATACCTATCATGCACATTGTTCGTAGGGAGATATGCCTCAAGGGACGACCTGCGCCATCTCTGCGAGAGATATGGGTAGCACGAGGACTCTCGAAGCACAGGAAGGAATCGTAGATGGAGACAAATGCTGTTCTTCTACTCTATCCAGAATGTGAACCATTGCTTGCACATTGACAAACATCTCTCTCGCCCCGTTTTCCAGCACCCTCACATCGCATGCACTCTTGTTCTCCAAAATCGCAACAACTCTCTAGAAAAACTTCGGAGTGGAGAACGTGGTAGCTTTCTCCTTCTCAAGGCCTTCTGGAGCAGCCACCACCTCGAAAACTTCGCCGTGCTCCAAAGACTCCTGCACTTTCAGTGCTGCCGCGGTTGGATCAAGGCCCTTTCTATTGACACGGCGTCCGGTGCCTTTCGCAAGAAGGTCCGTAGCGCCTTCGTTGCGACTGGCTTTTTTCTTCGCATGCTCCGCCTGGTCGAGGATTCGCTTTGGCTTCGAACTGCGAATCTCATTCTGCAGATAGCGCATTCTGTGCTGCGGCTCCGTATGAAGTATACTCCTATTCTTCCACTCACAGTCGCCAAACTCGCAGTCCTGGTAGATTGTATTGCGAATGGCCACGTTGATAAGGGCGAAGTTGCGGAAGGTGCAGTTTTCAAACGTGACACTGTCCAGATAACACTCCTCGATCCGAACATTCTCGAAAGTGCAATTGCGGAACACTGTTAGATGGTAACGCTCGCCGCGACCAGCTTTCATGCTCAAGCCACGAGAGGGTGTGTGGTCCAGCACAAGGCCTGGTCGGAGCGACATCGCAGGCTCCTGCGGAACGACAGCCGGAGCACTCACGTATTCCTCGCCTTCGTCGTAGACAGAGCCCTTTGGAACGCCCCACCCCTTGGCTTGTCCCTCGCTCATCGGTCGTTGCTGGTACTCCATGAATTTCGGAAATGCGGCTTTGCTCTCTGGCTGCCAGTCGTTGGTGTCCTTGCTCAGCGGCTCAAAATCCAGCTCTTTCGGAATTGTATCTCCATCAAATGAGGGAAAGGTCGCGCCTTGATATTCGGAGCCTGCGGTAATCTGACGATTCTTCCACCCTCCACGCATCGGGAACGTGCAATCCACAAATTTGTTGTTTCTCAGCACTACCTTCGTGAACCCGAATCCACGAAAGTCGCATCGCTTGAACGTCACATTCATCAGCTGGCACTCGTCAAAGCAGGCAGCACATACGTCATCATCAAAAACGCAGTCGATGAACTGCAAGTTGACAACGTGTGTGCCTCCGGTATCAAAGTTCTTGAAGACTAGGCCATGCCGAGGGACAGTGGGCTGGAACCGCACATTCGCGACTATCGATTGCGGAATCTGGGTGAGACCGCGGTACTCTGTTTGGAAAGGCGTAGAAGTCGAACTGTTTCGGTCAGCCTGAAGATTATTACAGTGCAGCCGAGTGGCGTTACATACATAGTGCTGACAGCAAGCGACTCGGAGTCGCTTGTGTAGCCAGATGTCGATGCGGACGTAGAGAGCTCGGTGATCTTTCTGACCTTCACATTTGCGGTATGGATTGGCGGAAGGTGATACGAGCGCGGCTGTTGCGAAGATCTGATAGTTATAAGTGACGATGAGCACGCGACACGCGACACGCGACACGCGATACATACGGAAAGCAGTGTTGCGACTCTGCGCCATCATCGCCGCTGTCTCGTACTTCCACCCCATGCGAAGGCTCTGGTATAGGTGGTGATCTGCGAGAGTTAGCTTGACGCCGCACCGACAGAGGTCTCAAAAGTGGCGCTTACTGTCGAATGCCACGATGGCGATCGTCGTACAGATCTACTCCCGCCAGCTTACCGAGCAAACGCTTCATATCAGGCGCCATCGCTGACGTTTGGGATAGCCGACAAGTCCCGCTCGACAAGTGCACAAGTTGTTGCTTGTGACAAGTGTTTGTCAAGCGCGAAGGTAAGTCCCTCACGAATTTGAGTGTTTGCTCGGCCGTTGCAGAGCGGGCCCTCCCGTAGACAGCTTGCCTCAAAGTGAAGGAAAGGGGAAGCAGCGTCCTGAAGAAGCTGTATCTCTGCATTTGCATCATATCTTTCGGTCATTTCATAGCCCACTGTTACTCCTAGAAGAAACAAGTTTCAATCAGTCGTGCGTTAAGTTACACTCAGGGTATATCAGAATTCCAACCGCACAAAAACATCATCGCTTTCTGACTCCCTGTGGTCATGATGCAGCTTCCTCATGCATGTCTCGCTCCAGATATTCTTTTCGAAACGCCAATGCTCCAGAGATTCGTGGTGGTAAACGGTCTAGGAAATATGTCTGTGTCATGATTCGCTCCTCGGTCTCGTCCTCGTACTGCTTCGCCCTCTCCCGGCTTCAACGTCGCTCACAGCGGCTTCATAGGTAGGAATAGGTGGGCTTGAATTCAGCAACCGCCGCTGCTCATCTTGCTGTGTTACTGCACTGCTCGGCCGTGCAGTTGTGTCCGAATCGTCGTCGTCGTCGTCGTCGTCGTCGTGCTCTGAAGGACTTTCGTAATCCGGCGGTGGGTGGTCTGCAGGTTCAAAGGGCAGACCTGGGTTGATGAGAACCTGGCTACTGGCAGCCTCACTTGTGCCCTCCCCATAGTCGTCATCTTCCTCGGCATGCATATCCATCAAATTCAGCTGAGCCAGTGAGATGTCCGTGGGCGATCGTTCTGGGCCAGGACTTCTTGTCGGCCGACCTTGCAATCGCACTTGAGCACTACTCGTTCGCGCATGGCCCGGTGTCCAGCCTTGTCCCTCTCTTACGCCTTCGCGTCCTCCTTCAAGAAGAATACTGCCTGCCTCGCTGCCGTATGGTGGCGGAGGAGCGAGGCTTCCGGTCATAGGCGCCAGACCCCATTTCTTGACATTCGCCTCAATGAAAACGAATCCCATCTGGCCAAAGTTCACGTGCACATTTGCAGGTCCATTCGCGCCGACAGTGGGGAAGAAGTTGTGCAGTTTCATGCCATGACAAACATCCTCAAGCTTTTTCCCGTTTCTCGTGAAGAAGATGGTGCCTGTTCGCGGTCTGTACCCAACACCGACAACGTCGCCTTGCACGTATGGTGGACCGTAATTCGTCGAGTTGAAGGGCTGGTTGAACTTTCTTTGACCGGTCGACATGTAGGCGATGGAATGCTTATGCGAACCAGGCAGTCTGAACAGCGGATACGGCTTTGTTGACACGCCAATGCTGACCAGAGTCGATTCCGGCTTATCGTACAGCTTCGCCTCCCAATAGTATACTTCGTTTAGCTTTGGGATGGGTAGATTGCTTTGCACGCTGCACTCGGAGTCGAAGAACTCGATCTGGGTCCTTGCTTCTACGAAGCAGTTCGCTATCTCCAACTCCGGTTCAAACTCCCACGCTGAAACGCCTTTTTCTTGAATGGCTAAGAACTGTGACAAGGAGATATCGGTATGTACGGATTCCGGCGGATTGTGCTGCACAAATGCTGCGCTTCGATTAGCTCCTCGCCAGGCATCATAATGCGGTATCTTATTCTTTCTCACCTTTCGCCCGAAAATATTCTGCCCTCTGCAGGTCATCCATCTCCGCCAAGGCCTCCTCTTCCTCACGCAAGAAAGTCTGTTCGTCATCGAATTCGCCTGGCCGGCCGATGCGGTCGAGGAAGATACGTCCGCGGCTCGTGTATCGAAAGAAGTAGATGGCAGCGATGATGATGCCTACCAGGGCAGCAGAGCCAAAAGCCGACAGCATGCCTATTAGAATGCCCTTGCCTGTCGAGCCCAGTCCAAGCGTGCTCACGCGCTGGTGGCCTTCTTGCCATGTTGTCTTGCCTGGATACTTGTGCCAAAGTCCTCGTCCACGTCCATCATGCGTGCCCACAACCTGCCATTGCTCCGCGGAACCGGCGGCCGTCGTCGCAGGTGTGGGAGTGCCAGTACTGAAGTCCGTGGCCAGGGTGGATGGCAGACCATACGCATTCCCATGATTCAGCGCAGCCTGCGCCATCGGCGGTGTTGTGCGCGCACTCTGGCGTGGAAATGGTGTTCGCTGTCGCCTGATGGCGATGTGAGGGGGGGGAAGGGGGAGGGGATGATGACGCTCGCGTGTTGTTTGCGCGGTTTGCAGTACTCCTACTCGTACAACGCAAGGTCGCCGCAGCCAGTGCTTGGCGACCACAACGACAGCAGGCGTTGTTGATATGGCAGCGGTGGTGGTCAGCAGCAGTAGCAGTGTGAGAAGGCCGAGTTGGCGGTCCAACTGCGCAGTGCCTGGACCTGGACCTGGGCGAAAGCGGCACTGCGTTCCCGCCACGCGTCTTGATTCGGCGACGTCGACGTCTGCCAAGGGCCGGCAAACCTTGGTCACGACGAACGGTCGTTCTCTGTATTCTTAGCTACAATGCTACAATGGCGTCGATGTCGATAGGGTATGCGTTCTGCGACATAGACATATCCATATATAGTAGAGAGCGGCATGTTGTACAGCTTGGCTCTCATTGTCATGCCACCTTCCGCATGCTGCAGCACATACTGTAATACACTTCCAGCTATCTAACTATATACATTCTCGCTTCCAAAAGCCTTCCCTTCTCCTCGGATATCGTAAAGCAATGGTGGCATATCTCATGCTACTAGCCTCTCATCAAGCATTTCTCATCCCATCTCAGTCGCATCCAACCCAACTTCTTCTCGCTAGTTGTAAATACATTCCTCCCGTGTGGCGGCTGTCGCAGGATCGATTCCCACACCTTTCGATCCACTGCGAGACCATTATGCGCTTTCGAAGCCATACAAACAAACGCCGCGCCATGAAATCCTTTTTGCGCTGCCGCCTATTGCGAACAGATGCTACGCTAAAATCAAACGCTCAATCGGTGAACCACGCTATCTAGATTGGTATCGTAAGCACAAACGCCTCGTCGCATAAATAATGAATTTTGTTGGCCGACTCATGTCAGTCCTTGGGTTGGACTCAGGAGAGTCAGGCCATGGCAACATAGGACGGCTGCACCATGCAGTAATCACTCCCCTAGAATGAGTACAGCTGGCGCAGTGCCTGCTCCTTTGGCGGTGGCAGGTTGTGGAGGAAGTTGTCGAACCCTTCGCCTCCAATCATCTGCTTGTACTGCACCAGAACGCGTTCGAAGCCAGCAAGTGGCCCATCGTCTTGCATGCCGGTGAGGAAGACGCCTGGAGCATTGGCCATCTCCATGAAGAAATCCAGCAAGCACTTCTCGAGCGCTTGAGGATTATCAAGGACCACGTTCACAAAGCCTTTGTAAGCGTGCCCCTTTTCGTCAGTCCAGCTGACCTTTTGCATTGAATGCAAAAATGGTGGTGCAAAATTCGCCAGATGCGGTGCCAGTTGCTGGTGGCAGCCAATGCCAAGCCGGCCCAAGGCGATTGCAGCATTCTCATTGAGACTGTCAGGTACTTCGGCGCTGAACATGATGACAGCTAATTTTGCGAGAAGGTGGTCGACGTACGGCTCCATGCCTTCTTTCTGTCGCATCGCAATCTCGCCGCAAGACCAGCACGCATTGTTGATGACCCTGAAGGCTGTCTCTGGGTCCTCAGTCGGCTCATTAATGTCCAGCTGGTCGATCAGGATCTTCATGACCGCAGGCAAGAACGGCTGAAGCTGCGAGAAAATGTAGATCGCACAGTCTCCCAAGAGAGCGTAAGCAGATTGGCGGACATCATTATTGCTATCCTTCATGCAGTAGGCGAGAAGTTGAAACATATTTGGCTGAGCGCTGGCTGCCAACTTGGTGCTTTGCGACTCGTCGAGTGCTTGAATGATGCTACTCAGCAAGTCTAAGCTTGTGACGAGGAAATCTTTGTCGGGTTGATCAAGGAAGGACTGCTCAGCATTGATGCCCTCTTCCAGATTCTGTTGAATAAGGCGAATGCAGCGCGCGAAGAGTGGCTCAGCATACGGAGAGAATTGCGCTCCCAGAGCGGTGGCGACGAACGACAAGCATTCCAGTAAGGGAAACATTTCGCGGGATTGATCTTGCACATGCTGCCAACGCTGGATCATCGCTGGCATGAGGAGGTCGACGTTCTCCAGCTGCGCGAGTGTGGGAGATGCATGCTCTGCCAAAGTCTGCACGCAATCGTAGAGGATGTACATATTCTTGTCCTTGTACTTTCCGAAGCACTTCACGAATTGCTGAAGAATGATGTGACAGTAAGGCGTCAGCGCGGTGTTGGCTTTCTCCTCGAGAGAAGCGAATGCTGACGCTGCAGACTCTTGGACTTTCTTGTTGCTGTCCAGCATACGGTTCAGCAGGCCTTCCATCATGGGCTCGAAGAATTGATTCTTTGGAGCAGTTTCATCATGTGCCGCCCACGAGGCAAACCGACTGAGCGACCAACAAGTAATCTGGCGCACAACGGGCTGTTGATCGTTGAGAAGTGACAACATGTAAGGTATGAGCTCAGTCAGATGTGGCTTGATGTCGTCCATGCAACCTGGTCCAATCGCTCCGAGCGCAAGTACCGCCGCTTCGCGATTGGGCCAGTCTTTGTGCTTGAGATTCTCGATCAACCAAGGGAGCACTTCGCGAAACACTACGCCATGGAAATGGCTTGCGAGACTGTCAAGAGATGCTGCCGAGCACTTGCGGAGGTTCCATTCCTCTTCGGGATCGATATCGTCAAAGTCTTCATCTTCATCAATCTCGCCATCGCTCAAGTCGTCGTCATCTTCATACGCAAAACCGTTGACAGCAGGCTTATTCTGGCCATTGGCTGGGGTTGCGCCACTCGCGGGGTCCGCTCTGGAGGTCTTCTCCTTCGCAAACGTGGGTTTGATGTCTTTGGCTTCATCTTCGAGGTCTGCATCGTCTTCATCACCCTCTAGTCGGAGCTGATCGTCTTCGCTGTATATCATGCTGTCAAGCAGCACCGGCACGATCTGGGCCAGGTATGGTCCAAGTGCCTCTCGTAATGTTGTATTACTGCTAGCCTCGAAGAAAAACTCGGCAGCGTCTAGCGCGAGCTCCTGATTATGAACATCCTTTTGTTGTGAAAGCGTATACTCGACGATGCCCTGCACATGAGGGACAAGCACCTGAGGCAGACCGTCCGCAAGCAACGCGAAGGCTCGGCACACAAATCTTCGCACGTCATCGTTGTCATCTGATGACAATGTCACAATAGCGAGCAAGACTTCGTTGATATTCTCGCGAACCGTAAGAGCCACAGGCTCGGTGAGGAAGATATTGATGGCGCCAAGCGCTCGCGATCTGACCTTTGGATTTGGACTTGTTGTGAACTTAAGCAGCTCAGGTAGCAAATATGCGAGCGGTCGCTGTTCTTGATATTCTTGATCGAGAGCTTTCCTGTTGTCTTCGCAGATTTTGAAAAGCGCACCCATGGCACCGTCCTGTGCCTCGGTGGAAGCTCGGCCGTTCCGATTCGTTACCATGTTGACGAGATCGGGCAGGACTTGCGTCCATCCTAGTATGCCGCCCTGTCGTACAACCTCGGTGATGACATTTCCGATGTAGTTGCGGATCTGAGGATTGCGATCTTGCAGGCCGAGTAGCACATGAGATTTGAGATATGCTTTGCTTGCTTCCGGAATCGTGCGGTAAGATGTCTTGACGTTATTTTTGAGCATAATAGCTGCAGCACTCCGCGCAGCATGATAGGCTTGCTCGCTCAGGCCAGTCGTGGAGGTTGGTGTGGTGCAGAGATAGACCAAGTAGTTGTTGATATCCGGAGAGCTCTTGGCCTGCCGCAGCATCTGTCGGAGCATTAGCAGAAATCTCTTGACGGGAGTATTCAGCCGAAGCGGATACGCACTTGCTCAGCATTCTTCTGTGCTCGGATGTCATGGCCGCTCAATGAGTCGCGGAGACACTGAGCCAGCTGGTTCAGGTTCTCTTGTTGCGGTTGCCACTCCATATCGAAGGATATGTGCAAAGTGCCTCGGAACAGATGTTTTTTGTAGAAGGGCTTGTCGACAGATATGCAGGTGAAAGATTCAGCGTGGACGTCAAGGGTCGGAGATTAAGTAGGAGAGTCGTGCCTGGCGAAGACGTTGGCATTAGCAAGAGTGGCAGACGTGCGACGGAGCATTTGCGGTGCGCGGTGCACAGCGATGCAGTTGGTGACTAACGGTGGAGTGTGTGCAGTCTCGATTCTGCTGGCAGAGCTCGTCGCCCGCGGCTCGTCTACAGCTCCATGGCCAGCGGAGGCCTTCGAGGTGGTGGTCGACAGCGGCGGGATCGTGCAGTTTCTGCAATGACAAGCGCGCGCGCTGATTCGCGAGGAGATGGCGTGAGGTGTTGACAATGTGTGAGAGCAGGTGCAGTTGCACTGTGAGTGTGAGGAATTGTGTGTGTGTGTGTGGAGCGCACACGGAAGCTGTGCAGTTACCAAAAGTTGATACTGCGGTGCGGTGCGGTAGAGGAAAAGACCCTGGCTGACAAGGTTTTGACTTCGGCAGCAGGCAGGCGGGCGATTGATCGCCAGCTCACTCACTTTTAATAAATTCCAACCAAATTTGGGAGCTATACATAGCACTTCACCTAGTTTTGCAATATTGCAATCTACAAGCACTCCTCCTGCGGACAAAAGGCATTCCATGGCTTGTTTGCTGGCCGACAGCTTCAGGCTTTTTGGTGCGTGCACAGCGTCTGTACCGCCGTACTAACCAACGTGCTGTCATTTGAAGATGGAGCAGATCTTGTTACCACTGAGCAACTTTTCTCATCTCGAACATGTCAAAGCATTTGCGTGACCGCCGACATTTTATCTTGATGACGTTGCTGTCTGCAACGTGGACATACATGCTTGTGCTCGTGCTGCTCGGGCACGTGCATAAAAGGCCATGCGCTACAGTGGAACTTACACAAGACGCAGGAACGAATCGAGGCCCATGATCACCATCAACTCCTGGCCTGATGTTGTTCTCGACCCTCCGTCTATAAAAGATTCCGCGGGGACATAGAAGTCCGATCCATCGTTCAGACCTTGGCACGGCAGTACATCTCGAGCACGACCGGTAACCAGCACCCTCGTCCATTCCCCTAAGGTAGCAGCCTCGGCAACGCCTCCTTGTTGTAGCATCCGCCGGACGTCTGCTCCGGACCATGACTGTAGGCCAGCCCGTCGCGCTCTAAGCCAATGGTCCGCAGCGTGGCATGCGGTCCCAGGGTCCCACAACGTATTTGGCACGCCATCATCGCCTCTCACAAGTTTTGACCAATCTTGGTATATGGAAATTGGGAGGTCTAATGCCCTGCTGTGCGTGTCACGTTGCACAAGCAAGGCTGAGGCGTATCCACGGTAAGGCCCTGGGAAGATGCGGCCGACTTTGTGCCCATGACTCTTTCAGACAGCATTGCGATTCCCCACAATGAGGAGGAGAAGGCCCTTTCAAACGGTGTAACCTCCGTGCGCTTTGATTTGCAAATGGTCGACGTTCCGCCTCCGCACCTGGCTCTCACCCAATTTTGCGCTCTGCAGTGAAGAGCACATCAACGTCGGTCGTGATCGAGACTTGGTTAGAAACAATATGGTTCGACGTGCTAAGTTGGCCTCCAAGTTCGGTCGGCCAGTCTGTAACGTCCCACTCGCAGCCCTCGATCGAAATGACAGCTTTGCCATACAGTGGCAGAATGCCAATGTTGGGGGTGATCAAGCCATCCTTGAGTGGTGTGACAATCTCCGTTGTTCCAGGTCGCAGCAGAATGGTTACACTAGCCTCAGAGAGAAACCAAAATCGTAGCTCTGGATGGTGATACTTTTGCTGGCGATAGATCTCGTGCAGGAGACCAATACCATGGTCCACACGCCCACCAAGGCTGCCTAACACTAGCACGTCGCGAACTTGTGGCATTTTGGCCGCGATCGTCTTCACAGCCTTGCCAAAGTCGGTGCTATACTGATCGGGGTCATGAGTGATAGGCACGCCGAGCTCCTCGTATCTGAGGCGGACATCTTCACGAATGGAGTCCAGGTCGCCGTGAATCGCGGAAGGCAGGGCATGAGCTAGGGCTTCTTGATATTCAGAGCTGGGATAATGCTTTAGGAGGAGATCGTGCACCCTGTTAGCTCCACCATCCACGCATATCCGGTAGGAAGCATGGTGGAAAAGGCGCCGGAAATATTCGAGATCATCAATGGGCGAATTCAGAATGACCAGAGCTACCTCAGGACTAGCAGACGTGTGGGTTTGGTCAGACTCCAGGTACCTCGTCAGCCTAATCTTGCTTGTGTGGCCAGTAGTACCATTCTGAATGGCCATGTCTGAGGCCACGAGACCAGTAGACGTGGAAGGTGTCGGTAGAGGATCGAGTCAATATCAATTGCAATTGCGTGCATGACGCAAGGAAGCTTTGCAGAGTCTAAACGTCGGAGCTCAGTCCGCAACCAATTGGAGTTGACCCCAGGCTGGATGCTTCAGCACATTTCTAAGCTACAATAGAAGAACATCTGCACTTTTGCGCCTCGCATTGACCCGGCCGTATCTCATCTCGTCATTCCTTCAGGCATCTCACGATTCACGATGTTCCGACCAGCATTTCGAGCGGCGTCTGCTGCTCGATCAATTCCCAAAGCACAACACATTGGACGGCGTTTTGCGAGCACATCAACTGCAAAGTCTGGAAGTTGGAAGGGAACTGCTTTGCGATGGACTGCAGCTGGAGCGATTGTCTATTACTACAACACAGCAACGGTATTTGCAGAGGAACCCGCATGTGAGTTGCGATGAGAAAACCGGGGTGAGTGAAGATGCTGATTCTTGCCAGACGCAGTACACGCACCACTTGAGACGCCACACGAATCGGAACAGTACAGAACGGTCGACTCAATAGCCGAGCAGCGGCGAGCACAGGCTCGAGCAAACCTTCATGCCTCGCAGCTTCAGGAGAGGACGGAATCGCAGCAGACAGTGGCTGCGGCAGATGGAGAACAGGTCGCACAAGGAGGCGCTGGCGCATTAGAAGAGGAAGCCGAGCAACAGGGTGCATTCAATGAGGAGACGGGAGAGATCAACTGGGACTGCCCGTGCTTGGGCGGAATGGCACATGGTCCCTGCGGCGAGCAATTCCGAGCAGCATTCAGTTGCTTTGTGTATTCCAAGGAGGAACCCAAGGGCGTGGACTGCATCGAACACTTCAAGACGATGCAGAACTGCTTCCGAGATCATCCAGATATATACGGAGCGGAGCTAGACGAGGAGGAAGTAGCAGAAGTGCAGGCTGAGGAGGACCGAGCACAGGCGTCACTCGCTCAGAAGAAAGAGTCGACAGGAGAAGGCAACGATGTGGCCGCACAAGCTGTGAAGCAGAGATCAGAGCCAGTCAGCGAGACTGAAGAAGTTGTGCCAAAAGCATGGCATGATGGAAGGAGCAGCACCGAGAAGTAATCAAAACGCTCGGCAAAATGTACCAATAACATAGAGCTGTATCATAGAGTGTACAAACAATGCTCAACTCGAGTATCTGAGACTTGTCCCAGCAATGTTGATCGATTTAGTCCAGATGTATCATATGTGAATGTGGATGTACAGGGCAATAATCTGGTCAAGTGAACTTGCCAGGCAGATGGTTCACGCACAGACCGGCACGCGGCAGGCGCCGAAGTTGAAGTCGGGAAGTTCGTCACTACTGCCTCTCGCGCTTCACTTTCAACGTCTCTTGCACGTCAGGCACCACTGCGCGGGGTTTATATACGCGCCAGACTTTGCTTCTTCCAGTCTTCCTTGACACCGACTTTACCACAGCGATACACCACCCGCGCCGTCGCTGAGCCTGAGGCCGTCCCTCCATCGAACAGCTTGGGCACCCTGACTCTTCGCTACGCGCGAGGCTTCGAAATCATAAATAGCTTCAGTTTCTTCCTCCACCAGTCCTCCCACACCTCCACCTACCTTGACTGGCCGCCTCGACACCCTCCGCCATGTCGAAAGCAGCAGCCACCGCGGCGCGACAGCCGCCACCTCCCATGCCGACCAACAAGGACGATATCAATGGCACTTGGGCCTTCCTCGAGTGGGGAGTGGAGCGTATCATGTACGGTCTGAGCGAAGGCGTTGACCTCAAGACCTACATGTCGCTGTACACCAGTATTCACAACTTTTGTACTGCCCAAAAAGCCGTCGGCGTGCAGCAGAGCAACCTCAACTCGAATCACCGCGGCGCACACCTCCTTGGAGAAGACCTCTACCATAGACTGAATGAATATCTGCGGAAGCACCTCAGGGCCGTGCACGAGGAGATGGTCAACCACGCCGATGAAGCTCTTCTCACTTTCTATATCAAGGAGTGGAAGCGTTACACACAAGCGGGAATGTACAACAACCACCTGTTCCGCTACCTGAACCGTCACTGGGTGAAGCGCGAGATGGATGAGGGTAAGAAGGACGTCTACGATATCTACACCCTGCACCTGGTCCGATGGAAGGAGGACATGTTCGGCAGCACACAGAATGCAGTCATGGACGCCGTCCTTCGCCTGGTCGAGAAGCAGCGCAATGGCGAGACCATTGAGCAGTCAAAGATCAAGGATGTTGTGCAATCTTTCGTGTCTCTTGGCATCGACGACGCAGACAGCACCAAGACCACGCTCGATGTCTACCGCACATATTTCGAGAAGCCATACCTCGAGGCTACCTCGGCTTATTACGAGAAGGAGTCCCAGCAGTTCTTGGCTGAGAACGCCGTTGTCGACTACATGAAGAAGGCTGAGCGTCGCTTGGACGAGGAGAAGGACCGCGTGCCCCTTTTCCTGTTGCCAGAGATCATGGTCCCGCTTATGAAGACTTGCGAGAATGCGCTCATCGCCAAGCACGCATCGACCCTCCGAGACGAATTCCAGATCCTACTCGACAACGATAGAGAAGAAGATATGGCGCGGATGTACAAGTTGCTCGCACGCATTCAAGATGGGCTCGATCCACTGCGCACACGTTTCGAGAATCACGTCCGTCAAGCTGGATACCTTGCAGTCGAGAAGGTCGCCGATCAGGGCGAGAGTCTTGATCCGAAGGCATACATCGATGCGCTTCTTGAGGTGCACACCCAATATGCTGCGCTGGTCCAGAACGCATTCACTGGCGAGTCGGAGTTCGTCCGTAGTCTCGACAACGCATGCCGCGAATATGTTAATCGCAACAAGGTCTGCGCAAAGAACTCGAATCGATCACCAGAACTGCTTGCCAAACATGCCGACAACGTGCTTAAGCGATCCACAAAGGCGACCGAGGAGGACGATATGGAGAAGATGCTGAGTCAAGTCATGACCATCTTCAAGTATATCGAGGACAAGGACGTCTTCCAGAAGTTCTACTCCCGACATCTGGCAAAGCGTCTTGTCAACAGCACATCTGCTAGCGGAGACGCCGAGACGAGCATGATCGCCAAGCTCAAGGATGCTTCCGGATTCGAGTACACCAATAAACTGCAGCGCATGTTCCAAGATATGCAGACGTCTAGAGATCTGAACAATTCGTACGAGACGTGGGTTGCCGACAACATCGACAAGGAGGATCGCAAGGACGGTGTCGATGCCTACTACCAGATCCTTGGTACTGGCTTCTGGCCTCTGCAGCCTCCAACCACGCCCTTCTCACCTCCGACAGCCATCATCAAGACTTACGAGCGCTTCTCCAACTTTTACACACACAAACACGGAGGTCGAAAGCTCACGTGGCTGTGGCACTTGTGCAAGGGCGAAATTCGTGCGAATTACGTTAAGATGAACAAGGTTCCATACACCTTCCAGGTCTCCACGTACCAGATGGCAATCCTGCTCCTGTTCAATGACTCCGATACTGTTGCGTATGACGAGATCGCCGAACTGACTTCCCTGGAGAAGGCTACCCTGGATCCCTCAATTGGTATCATGCTCAAGGCGAAGGTCCTTACTGCCAAGCCGGAAGGTGCACCTCCACAGAGCGGCACGTCATACACCCTCAACCTTGGATTCAAGAACAAGAAGCTGAAGGTCAATTTGAATGTTGCGATCAAATCAGAGCAGAAGCAGGAGGTTGAGGATACGCACAAGACCATCGAGGAGGACCGCAAGATGCTCATGCAGGTATGTATTCCATTTCGTCACTTTGTCGGGTCAAACGCTTTTGCTGACGATTTAAACAGTCCGCGATTGTGCGTATCATGAAGTCTCGCAAGACCATGAAGCATAGTCAACTCGTCTCCGAGACCATTGCTCAGATCAAGAACCGATTCTCACCCAAGGTCAGCGACATCAAGAAGTGTATCGACATTCTGATCGAGAAGGAGTACGTCGAGCGTCTTGAGGGCGACGACTTGGGCTACATTGCTTAAGCGCATGAACATATGGGCTGTCTTTCTGCAGTAAGTTTTTCACCATTCACTAAGGCGTTTCTGGGGCGGCATGAGGAAGCAGCCGGCCACGCTGCAGCATTGCTGAGGGACGAAGTCATGGATCGAACGGGCTGGATTGTGCTTTAGCATGGCGTGGGCGTTTCATATGAAGACAAGTCGCTTCGGGATTTTGAGAGGCTATGGGCTGCATTTTCGCGGCTATTGATTCGAGGCCACGTCGATAGATCATGAAAGAATGTGAAGACTTGGACAGTAGCCCTTCCATGGTTCAGCTTGTCAGCGACCCTCATCAACGAGACAGCTTCGCAGTAATCGGCAAGTGAGAACCGGTGAGGAGCTCACATGCCGCATCACTGTGGAGCTGCCTAAAACTTCCAATGTCCACTGGATTCGATCTTGTCCATTACATCACGCACATATCACGCACCGCTGCTACAGCGCAAGCAGCAATGAAGTATGACGAATCCCAGCTTGAAAGGATGCTGCCGCAGCTCGAAATCCACAAGAAATCGCAGACGAAGTAACTGGTTCGATGTCGACAGCGACGCTGTTTCTTGTGCGTGCTTCTAACAGCATGACAGTAGGTAACCTCAAACAAACCAAGCTCGAGCTGAAGTTCAACGTAAAGCCACACGATCTTGTGATGATCAAACGCTCGTTCATCTATGCCGGCTACTCCAATACCTGTCGACAATTGCATCATGATGGAACTGCACCTTCGAGAGATGAGGAATGCCTGACCCAGTCACGTTGATCGCACCAGAATCTGAGAAATTGACACAAAAGTGATACCACTGTACTGCACTCCGATCCGTACTTCCTACTATATTACAAGATGACCCCAAGTACCAAAATTTGAACTCCGCCAACGCCTCATCGCTATGACTCTGCCAGCAGTAGCCATTGATCAAATAAAGTGCGTCCATATCGCACACGCAAAGCATTACTCATAAACTCTGCACGTCTATGCCGATCTGTCAGCACCGGATACTTCAACTATGCTGGTTCAGGAAATTTACACTATCCATCTGGGAGAAACAACTTCAGTCTAGCTGGCTTTGTGGGATTTGCTTAAACTCTACCAGCAGCTCGCGCACTGTATGCAGCACTCATACCGGCTGAGGCATTATACAGCGCATTCCCGAAAATCGTAGCGGGATTTGGACTCTGCGCGTTTGTCAGCAGAGATTCGAAAAAGAGAAACATCAGAGTCGGTTAGGGACTTACGCCGTAGCTGATCCTATGGCTTCCATACATTGTCGCTGACCCGTAGTCACCGTCATCCTCAGGGCTGCTGTAGCCGAAACTGTCTCTCCAGCCTGGTGTGCTTTGCTGGACATGAGCGTCGACGGATGGAATGGCACCGTTTGTATACACCGATGTGGATTTGGTTTCGTTGAAAGAAGGATTGTAGTTGTAGTTGTAGTTCCATTGTCTCTTCCTGTCGGCAGCAGCTTTGGAAGCCCAATCCAT
Organism: Pseudocercospora eumusae; assembly: GCA_001578235.1. NCBI lineage: Eukaryota > Fungi > Ascomycota > Dothideomycetes > Mycosphaerellales > Mycosphaerellaceae > Pseudocercospora > Pseudocercospora eumusae. The sequence goes on along the minus strand of LFZN01000018.1, from coordinate 195,771 downwards.
AGGCGATACGCCAGTCTGGTTGCGATAAGGGTCATCACGTTGTGACCGGGCACTGGGGACGTTGATCTGGGAAGGCTTCGGGCGGTTTTGAGAACGCGACCTTGGTTTGCTCCGCGATCGAGGTTGAGCTCGTAAGCTGCTTTCGGACCGAGAGCGGCGCTTGCTGGTCTTGTCTGTCCGATACTCGTGCTCAGGTGCCATTCGGGGCATCTTGCTTATGCTGTTGCGGTCAATGCGAGGAGCTTGGCTTGGGTCGAGCGGTCGACTGTGTCGCTTCAGGTCCGGGCTCGTCTGAGCTTCCGAGTCAGCATAGACAGGCTTCTTGGCCTTTGTGGTCTTCTCGGTGCTGTTCAAGTCCGCCACAGATCTTCGCTTTGCAATAAGAGACTCAGCTGTGGTGCTGTTGACTGTTCCTGGCACTTTGGCGGTCCTTCTGTCTCCGGATTGACCATTCTCCTTCGGCTTCTTGTCCTGAACAGGTCGTGCAGCTTGAGGCTTGTAGCCATCCGAGTCACTGCTTACTGGTGACATTGGGGGTGGGCTTGGAGAGGCAGCACGATCGGTATTTCCATTGGTTTGGTGCTGTGCTCTCAAATCGCCATGAGACTGCTTCTTAGCCATGGCGGCCTGCGCCTGCTCCATTCTCAGCCTCTCTCGGGACTTCTTGCTCGCCAGTGCCTTGGCCATGTTTTCCGAGATCTTCGTCTTGGTGTTTGGACTCCGTTGAGCGTGAGTACCAAGCCTGGACATCGAGTTTGGTGCGAGCTGTTCCACGCCCCAAGCTTTACGTGTGCCGATTAGCGGAGACTCTGGTGGCTTGCTGATGAGAGGAGAGTTGGGCGGAAGTTCCACCCAACGACTGCCATTCGGGTCTGGCCCAGAGTCAGGGCGGGTAGTCGTGTTTCCGTTGCTGGATTTGACCTGTTGACTGGCCTGTTGAGTGCGTGTCGTCTGCTGTCCTGTGTGCAAAGACCCTGTTTCTGTAGCGGTCTGGTGGGAACTCTCGCGGCTGGGTGCACCTGCAGGCTCGGAAATGGCGTGATACGGTTCCTCATTGTGTGCCTCGGGGACAGTCGAATACTGCTGGGCTATCTTCAAGTTGTTATTTTCACGACTAGATCGTCCTCGCTGGGATGACAAGGAGTCATAACTGGCCTGCTCCTTGATCTGACGGCGATAGTCTAAAGAAGGCCGGGCATTTCTTGAGCCACTTCGTTGTCTTTCGGCGGACCTCGAGCTGGTGCTTGGTCGACCTCGAGACCTAGGCTTTGGAGGTGTGCAAGTGACTGTAGTCTGCGGCTTTCGATTCTCTGCTTGGTCTTGTTGCTTATTCTTCTTGTTCTTCTTGGGAAACAGCTCTATCTTGATGGCAGAATTGTTGAATAGTTGCATGATGGTTGTGAGGCGTCTGACGGCTTCCAGTAGCGTTGCATAGGAGTCTAGAATAGAAGAGCAGGGCCGTTGGTCTATCAGTACCTACCGCACTGTTATCTACGAGTCGTGTTGCTGCCGGCAACGAGTTCTCGTCGATCTACTTCGCCATCAACGGTGCATGAAGAGCAACGCCCAAATGCACGGATGACGACAAGTACTCGATATGAAACGTGTGCTATGAACTCTACCTAGCCCAAGGCAAGCACCAGAAGTGGTAGGATGCGCGATATGCCTACGCCAGGCATGGTTACTGACTCGAAATATAGAGCAAAGAGGAGTGAGGTCATGCCCGGCATCTTCCGCTCTGAACTTGTCGCTTCATGGTTCGTCGGAGCTGAGACAGACCAAAGCAAAATCCTCGATTGGGTGATACCGGAACACGCCCGCATGCACGCTCGCATGTCGGAGCCCAGAGCTTGATATCGAAGTGATGAGGTCCAATGGAAGCCGTTATGCTTGACGCCTCATTGAATCCAAGGCTGCTCTGAGGGTCGCTCACCGATGGCCCAACATTCGAAGGGAGCAGCATAGATCGCGGTAGACGGCGAGAGTAAGCATGCTGGTGTTATATTGCCAGCATGACTATATCTGGCAGCTGACAGACAGGCACGATCGAGCGGCACGCCGAGCTAGAACTACGCATCATTGCGCCCCATACGCCATAGCTGCCTGGAAACATTGCTGGAAGTGGAAGTGGTGCGAGTTGCAGGTCAAGAGCTTGACAAGCTGGTATGAAAGCAGAAGCAGAAGCACACCTTTAGGATTCTGGCATACACGGCCGACAGCCTCATCACGCTCAAGCTTAAGGGTCAAGAGCCAGACGAGAACGTGGTCTACCACAAAGACAATAATGACCACTTTTAGACTGACAATGTCCGGACTGCTGTTGACGAATATCACTAAGCCTCCTGAGACCGTATAGACTGGCTGGGGTTTATTACTGGGACCTTGGACCTTTCCACATCCATGTACTTGAACAAGCACCTCATATCGCTGGCCAGTGCAGTGCCATCACCGCGAATTGCGCAATGCGGATGCTGAGTGCGGCACTTTCGCAGCCGAACCTGAAGCCTCTCTGGTTAGACAAATATCACTATAGCTCGCACGACCATCCTTACCGAGAGTGCCAACCACACCTCTGTCGAAAGTCCATTCGTCGTCAGACTGCTCCAAGCCTTCAAGGTCATTATAAGCAGAATTGAGATACGCGAGTTCTTGTCCTTCGTACTTCCGCCGGAGCGCTTCATCGGACAGCATTTGCCGCATCGTTTCTCCTTCAGGCCGCCTATCAGCTTGTCCTTGGTGCAGGTCCCGTAAAGTTCGCCCTATTGGCGACGACTTCCTTCGCAACGAATGTCGCCTGACAGTCGGCCTGATTATGCGGACCTGGACTTGGACCACTTCTTGAGAATGATTTCGATGCATTGGATTCGTTGTCATTGTGGGTATGTCTATTCACATGAGAGGAGCTGACGCGTCTCTTTAGGACAAATAAGAGTAGGTCTTCGCTTCCTACTGTGGCTACACCACGCCTCCAGCTCTTTGGAGATGCCGAGACAGCTCCAGGACCGTCTACACCATCAGCGACCGACATGCGCCTTTGCATGCCTAGATCTGAGGAGAGCCGTTGTGCAACGGAATTCGAGCTTGACACTCATTCAAACAAGCTGTGGAACACACATTTCACCAAGGATACTTGTCACATAGAGCGCTTTGTGGAAGCACTGCCCTTGAGCACGACGCGACCAGAGACTTGAGCGTTACCAAAAAATTGACATGTGACAAACTTCAGGAAAGTCTTGAGTGTTATCTTGTTGGCATATCGCAGAGCTCAAGGGAGCTCACGTTTTGTGGCTGTAAGCTGAACCTGCAGTCGGCTGCACGGCTGACCACACAGGGCCTGTGCGACGCTCCAATACAAGAATAGTATCGCTCAAGTCCATGACCGATCCTTTGCTGAAGCAGTGGTGAATTCCCTGTCCAAAATTCTTCGGGTAGAACTGTCCGGCGGGCTTGAGACTACGCCTCCTCATGGGCTACGAAACAACTACAGGTTCGAAAACAGCAGATACTATAGCATCAACGAAGAAGCTCATCCGTCAAACTCTGCATCTGCGATGGCACCACTGAAATGAGCACCGACCTAAACAGCTTAGTATGGCATTCAGAGCAGCGTCGTAAGCGTCGATGTGAGATATCAAGGAGCTCGCACGCGGGTCCGATGGTCAGCACAGCAGCGATGCTGTAAATGAGCAACCATCTGCGCCTTTTGAACCTCGTAGGTACATTATTACCAGAAGAAACGCTGACCTCGTAATTCAACTCCCGTCTGTGGAATTTTCCTTGTCAAATCACATGAAACGAAAAAAAAAAAATAAGAATATCCCTGCAAGCGTCAACGGTCAAAGTCCTACACGCAAAATACATAGAACTACCCAAAGACAGCTGCTTCATTACGTTGTAACTCTACCACACGGCTCGAGCGGTGTCTGTCGCGTTAATCTAGTCTCGAGTGCCGAGCGCAGAGCGTGTACGTGGCACGCCTTCACGGAGAAGTAACTGTCTAGGCATTTCTCAATTGCCACAGGTTCCCACTTCCCCGTAACTAGGTAAAAAGGCTTCATACCCGTCGTTTTCGGGGAGGATTTGGCATACGCGGGCTCTGAAGTGCTGGAGGATTGGAAACGGAAACGATCTAGTCACGGTGAGTGGTTTTATTAAACCTTGCATGTACAATAGTGATTTTTGCATTGACTGTATATGCGGCCAGCCCTTGGGCAAGGGTCTCGAGCCTCTAGTCTCAGCGCCCGATATAAAAAGAGGTATCAGCCACATCATCCCATCCCATCCCATCCCAGAGAGTCGGGAATATCGTAGCCCATTCAAGGTCTCGTGTCGCGTCCCATTTTGAAACAACGCCGGGGAAATGCAAGCGTGAAGAGCAGAGAGATGATCTCGCTCAATTCAGAACGCCCTCGCCATGCACACGCACATATATGCAAATCGGTCCGCCCCATGTCCATCCCATAACAAATCCAACACTTGGTATCACGAAACCAAAGAGGTATCCTTCCCAGAGAAATCGCGTAATAACGCCACGACATCGTCCATCCGCTCTAATTGAGTCAAAAGCTTTTCCTCGGTTTCTCGCCACTGCATGAGGGCCGCGCGTTCCTTTTGCGTAAGGGCTTCCTGCTTCATGCCCATGTTCTGGGCCTTCTCGATGGGGGTTTTGTAACCGTGTTGCTCGACCTTGAGGCGTTGCAAAGTCCGTGACATGGCCTGGTATGTTTCCTGAAGAATTTTGCCTGCAACACGGTCTTGATCGTGGAACCAGAGATACAGCGACCGCGTGGGCTGCCGCGCGCTGTCCTTCGGTACTTCTTGGCCTTCGACCAGGCCTGCGAACTTGAGCTCTGTGAGGATGGCGCGAACGTCTTTGACGCGCATCATCGAAAATGAGGCTACTTGCTTCTCGTCCAGGCGACCTCGCTCTCGAAGCAATCGTATGAGTCTGGTATGCACCTTCCCAAATCGAGCCATCACCGTCATATCAACGTCGGCCTGGATGAGATTGTCCGTGAGGGCCGAGAAGTGTACGCGCCATTCGCCGCCCCCAGCACCTCTAGTGGGTACGCAGAAAGTCTTTGGGTGTTCGTGCAGCAGCTTAAGGTGCTCTTCGATGAGTGCGAGCTTCTGCGCTCGGGCATGATATGATGAGAAGCCGGAAATGGGGTGGTCATCGTCGTCCACTTCCATCTTGATGCCGATGTTGCCAAAGTCTGTGTGCGGCACGAGCTTCTTTGCCTTTTTGCTTTCGCCGTTGGACAGTTGAAACTCGTCCGCCGCGCCGACAACTCCAAGGGTCAAGTCGACGGTCGGGTCAAGAAGCTCAGCTATCTCGCCCACTGATGCGGACGGCTGGTGGTCGTCTTCATCTTCGTCCTCACAATCTTCTTTCACGTCATCATCGCGAGCCTTCAGCTTACCCTCAAGCGCCTGCAGCAGTGCCGCATAGACAGCAGCAGTCACGCCTCCGAGGTATGGTTCAGCAAGGTCTTCCAGCCGTTTGCTACGCAGAGCTAGATTGAATTGCGCATAGTTTACTCTCAAGACCAACTCATTCTACACAGTGTCAGCAACGGAGGTCTGCGTTGGGATACCACAACACAGTACCGGGAGCTTAGGTGCGGATTCATCTGCATCCGAATCATGGTGATGTGCGACACCATTGGACAGTGAGCCATTCAACTTGACGCGCTTAGCGGACTGGTTGCCGGGACGTCTGATGGTAGCGCTGGATACAAGGTCACGATGGTCGGAATAGTCGTTCGCTTCCCGCCACTTGCGCTTGAGAGTGTTGACAGCAAGCTTGAACTCTGCTTGCTTCTTGGGGCCGGTGATTTTGCGGTCGGGAAACTGGTCCTGGATGACAAGTTCCTCGATCTCGGCTTCAAGGTCCGCAGCGGGTAGGTAGGAGCGCTTGGTGATCTTTTTCAGAAAGCCTGCCTTGAGCAAAGTGCGAAGCGCAGTGTGAAAGTGTCCGAGCGTGTTGATCTTGCGGCTGTCATGAGTATACGTGGGATTGACTAGCGTGTCGCAATTCACATGTTCGTTACACGAATCGACCCCGCTGTCCCGCTTTGAAGTCGGTGTAAAGTCGAAGGCTTGGGCGAGATCGCCGACTCGCGCATGTCCAAGCTGGATCAGACTGGTAACAATTCTGGCAGCACTCTCACCATAGCGGTCGCGGGTCAGGGAGATGATGGAGTTGGAGCGAACGAGGTAGTAGGCATTGCGCCAGTCGACGTGGTAGAAGGTAAGGCCTTCTTCGGTGGTGTTGTGCAGGAGGATGTGCTGCTGGATCAGGATGGAGAGGGCGTGTCTCAGTTGTCGAGCGGGTATGCGTAGGGTTTGCTGCAGGTGGAGGCGAGTGAGACGTCCGTTTTGTGCGAGCGCGAGGAAGATTTGCTTGCGGTGTGGTTAGCGGGGGACGGGGGACCGGGGCGGTGGTGGATGTCGACGACGACGAGATGCATACAGAAGAGAGATGGCCGCACGACTCTTCGACGAGCAGGGCGCAGAGTTCTTGTAGTCGCTGTGTGGCACGCAATGTCAGTCGGCATTACTGTCAAAGGCTCGCATGACGGCGGGATATACCTGTGCCATAGTGGATGTGTGTGGGTGTGGGTGTGTGTTGGGAACTCTTGAGACCTCTCACGTCGTCAAGAGTTGGCGTATTGCTACCGTCGACGTTTCATGGAGCCGACTCGACTCGTGAGTGTGTGTTCTCGCGAGATGTGTAGATGAACTGAGATTCACGTCTTTGAATCGCAGCTCGTGGGCAAAGTACTTCAGCGAGTGTCCGAGTGTCCGACTCCGACTCCGACTCACAGCTAAAAAGTCACCGCCAACCAATCGGCTGCTCCCACTACATTCAGTCTTCCAGCATCACAAGCTCACTCGACGACACTGCAAGCACTGCCATCCTCCCATTGAGTGCCATTGAACCCGCCCACCCGCGAGCCATTACCGAACCATCATGATCGCTCGCTCTGCCATTGCTCGGAGGGCTCAGCGGGCTGTCCGCCAGGCTTCACAACACTCCAGAGGCTACGCTGCTGCGGCAGGAACTTTTCAATACCAGCACGCCGACTCCAATGGCATCAAGATCGCGAGCAGAGATCAAGCCGGCCCAGTCTCGACCGTAGCTATCGTCGCCAAAGCCGGCACGAGATACGAGACATGGCCCGGTCTCTCCGAAGCACTGGACCGCTATGCGTTTAAGGTGAGAGATGGCAGCCGGAGGCAGGAGACATGGGTCTAATGGAAATGCGAAATACAGAGCACCGCACGACGATCAACACTACGGATACAACGCGAATCTGAACTGCTCGGCGCTGAGCTGCAAAGCTACCACACCCGCGAAAACCTCGTCGTCGGAGCCAAATTTCTCCGCCATGACCTTCCTTACTTCCTCGAACTCCTCGCTGAAGTCGCAAGCATGTCAAAGATTGAGCGTAAGATTGCTGTATCACGGAAGGAGAAACGGAAATGGTTACTGATGGAGAGATAGCACATGTCATTCACGAGGAAATTCAACCGCTTATGGAGATGGGCATGAAGAAGCATCTCGGAAACACCCTCTCGCTTGCTGGAGATAGTGTTCACGGCCTGGCCTTCCACCGCGGTCTCGGCGCGCCCCTCCACCCGCTCTCTACTATTCCCTTCAAGAAGTACGTCGATCAGCAGACTCTTGCCGAATTCGCAGCTTCGGCCTACGCAAAGCCCAATTTCGCTATTGTTGGAAACGGTGTTGAGCATAGCGAGTTCACCAAGTGGGTTGGCCAATTCTTCAGCGAAGACATCCCAGCATCGCCTGCTGTCGAGCTCAAGTCCGAGCAGGCCAAGTACTATGGTGGTGAAGAGCGCATTGCACACGCTTCTGGCAACTCCCTAATTCTCGCTTTCCCGGGCTCGAGCTCTGCGACCGGCCCTTTCTACAAGCCAGAAGTCGCTGTCCTCGCTGCTCTGCTTGGTGGTGAGACCAGCATCAAGTGGAGCTCTGGCTTCTCTTTGCTTGCCAAAGCCAAGGCCAAGGCCGACACTCCTCAGCTCTCCGTGTCTACCAAGTCGCTAGCCTACACTGACGCCGGCCTTCTTGCCATCAGCTTCAACGGATCTGCCAAGGATATCAACGCAGTCGCACCAAAGGCTGTTGAGGCTTTGAAGGGCATTGCTTCCGGCGTCAACGCAGAGGACCTCCAAAAGGCCAAGGCTCTTGCCAAATTCAAGGAGCTTGAATTCGGTCAGACCACACATGCTGGCATTGAATACACTGGCGCTGGCCTTGTTCGCGATGGCAAGCCATACCAGATTGACAGCGTTGCATCTGCAGTGGACGGCGTGACAGCAGAGAAGGTGCAGCAGGTCGCAAAGGAGGCGCTTGAAAACAAGGCATCCGTCAGTGCAGTTGGTGACCTTTACGAGCTGCCTTATGCGGAGGAGATTGGTCTGCGTGTGTAAATATCCAAAGATTATAGAGGTCACTTTGTGAGATCAGGCGCAATAGTGAGCTGTACCAATACAAAGCGCTCAGTGTTCATTTGTCCATGTTTTTCCATCTGTCGATAAACGATCACGTGCCGTGCATTGACTTTCATCGGACGTCGGAAGTGGGACCTGAACATCGAAAGCTGCACCTTGAGTCTCAAGCACCTGCAACATCTCGACACGACACCAGAACAGAGAGACACCTCCAGTGACACAATGGCATTCGCGTGGAAAGCAGCAGGCATCACGTACGTTCGAAATCGCCATTGACGTCTCCGGCGCGCGACACGGAGATATTGTTTGGGACACTAACATACCGGCATCACAGCTACAACCGCTACCTTGCGGTCGCCTCGCGCGTTGTCCGTCGCTCACTGAAGGAGGACAAGAGAATTGTCGCCGAGAGAAGAGGCGAGATGGACCTTAGATTTGCCAAGTGGGAGGTGCGTACCATTGGTCCATGAGGAGGAATACAGACTTCGGGCCAGACACAGTGCGGCAGAAAGGACACGACTGACAATTTATGCGACAGAACGGCAAGCAGCAAGAGGTCCGATCCCTTGAGACCGCAAACCAGGAGGCTATGTCACAGCAGGCTGGTCAGCAAGCTTCGTAGAGGATGAGGACTGGGCTGGTAGCTGAGATGGGATGGAGGTGCGAATACTTGTGAACAGAGCAGGATGCAAAAGTCGCAAGAGGCAAGGCATAGAGGGCAGTCTATTATGTGCTGGAAGCTGCCTGTGACAATGTATATATAGAGCCAGCCCTTTCAAGCAATCGCAGCAGCACGTAGCAGAGGCCAAAGCTTTTTTTGATAAATATGCGGAGACGTCCTCTCAACCTCAACTTTCAAGCGGCTCACTGTTTCCGCGCAACACATTTCGCTCCAACGGCGATATACTCCTTTCTGTCACTGCCAATCACTTTAGACTGTCAAGCAATCGAGCCTCGACGAACGATGCTGTGAGTGCGATCATCCGACGTTTCCTCACCTCCAAATTCTGTTTTTGTCGCAACCATACACGACCCATGAAGAAGTGACCTGCCGACATCTGCAAACATACTCCTAAGCGGCGACATAATCGCAACAGACGGCTATGTCTACGATGCAGAATGGCGTCGGCGAAGACATGTCAAATGCTACAGGTGCAGCCACTCGAATACTCCAAGAAGCAAACCAAATGAGGCAAGAGCGACAACAGCACATGCGCCAGAGAAGGACCTTAGATATCACAGACCAGTTCATCGATGCAAGTCAACGACTGAAGCCCGGAGTGCTCATCAAAGATGAGTCCTTTACCTTGTTCGAAGCGGTCGGCGCTCTGGAGGTATGTTCAGCGACGTCAAGCTCCGAAGTATCTTGCTGAAGCGATCTGTCTAGATCATGGACGACAAGATGGACAGCGGCTACGTGCCGCCCGGCGATACATTCGAGGCAGACTTTGATCCATCTCAAGACCTCTCACCCCAGCAAGCCATCTGGATCATGGATGAGCTCCTGAGACTTGAAATGCTCTTCCATGCAGGATACCCACTATCCCAAAATGTATTCACATCGCTACATATATTTCGGCTGATCGACCCAGAGAACAGGTGCGTCATGAAAGCTATGTCAATGCCTGGCCAGGCTGTCTTGAAGGATGGCGTAGTTGGACCTGAGGCCTTCTCAGTGCAAAGCTAACTTCGATAGAAACCCGTATCCTTTCGACTTCGGCCACAACGTTGGACACAAACAACCTTTGGTACATACAGTACTTCATGCATACTGCATAGCTGTTTTGAAATGTTGTGACCTTGCCTTGAGATGCATTCAAAGCCAAATCTACTTTGAGGAAGAGGATTTCGTCACCTCCCTCTTCGGGCGCGAGCTCTGCATACAGTTGGGACCTCAAGAAGCATTGACGCTCCTAACTGATGCCATTACCTGGCTTGAAGAATCTACTTTAGATCGCGCTTTTGTCGAGCAAATAACTCTTCGCCTATCAATACGCAAGGAGATGCTGTTCTGCTTTGATGAACCTTTACCACTTGCTCAAGACTACTGGGCAAGGCTTAGAGTCGAATTGGTGAACCTCAAGCTGCAACCCCAGTCAGACGAAGAATGTCACAAAGCATTCTCAGACAAGGTCCAACGACAATTGGCCACGAGCACTCCTCCTCGGCCAATGCCAAGACTGGCTTTGAAAGATGCTCTTGAGCAGTGGCTTCAAATGTGCGACGATGCGATTGCAGCACAGCAATTGAGCTGCACCGACTTCGTGAGACATCCCATCAGTCTCCTGACATCGACCTGGAAATTTGGCTATCGGCTGCCTGAACCTGTCACATTAGCGCGAGCCAAGATGCAGGAGAGCTTGACTTGGGAAGAAGGCGGCGACTATGACGGTGGCGCCACGGAGCTTCTGCTCGCAGACATACGCGAGAAAGTGCTTCCTGGCGACTGGATTGCTGAGAGAGATTCGTTCAGCATAGAGATGCCAACAGATAAGCGGCACAAAACATCAAGGATATTCCTGGACTTCATGTCGCAGGGCTTGGGTGACTATATCAACCTCTACAGAATGGTCTGCCAGAACCGATCACGGATGAGAAGGATGCTCACTCAGGCCACAATATTGTGGGACGAGTTGGAGTCAAAAGCCAAAGATTTCGATCAAGAGCTCAATAACATAGCGGCACGGTCCTTTCGATGTGGTCATGCTCCTTTGGGGCCGCTCGCCCTTTGGACCAAGCTACAGAAGCTGCAAATCTGCGAGTGGACCGTTCAGGTGGGATTCGAAACCGACATCTTTCAAGCTGATGAGCTCGGGATCATGTACGAACTGCTCGGATGGTTTGCGGGGAGGCGGCGAATGCACCTTGAGGCGATACAGTATCAGCTTCATGTCTGGCCTGGAGCAGAAAGCTATCAGCCGATCTTCCGCGCCCGAATGAAGGCGTCTCGGGCCTGGAAGGAGCGCGAGCTATCGCTGTGTACTGCGACTCAACTGCTTGCCGAAGCCTCGTCTTTGCTATACAGATATCTGCAATCCTGCGAGCTCATTGAGCGGCGCGACCGCAAGACTTACTTTAAGGTCGAGGAGCAGTACGAGGCGAGAATGAAGCCATTCCTCGGCATGCAAAGCGATGTCATACCGAGAGCAGACAAGCTCTATGCCTCCGCGATTGGTAGGAGCTCACATGTCCCTTTTGACAGCACCAGGTCTGCAATCAGCAGATGTGTCGCAGAGGCCAAGAAATGTCTGGAAACGCTCAAAGCGTCACCCGATGAGGAAGGGAAGAAACCACTCAAGCCACTGTTTGTGGTATGCATCGCGGTGAGTACCACATTGGCACGACTCGACCAGATTCGGAGGAGCCACAGTGTCAACGAGCACAAGTCTTCCAGTGCTGCAAGCCTGAAAAGGTACGCCGAAGTGATTATCCAGCCACCAGGAGCAAAGAGACATGACGATTGGTGGATAGTTCCTGAAGTCAGGGCCAAGAAATGAAGATGAAACCCATCTTCTGTGGCACAAGATCTATGCCGCTCGCACATGATGCGAACTATGGAGATTTCCGAGGAAGCGCTTCTTGAGCGTCGCACAACGGCGGATCCCACCATGTCAATCTCAACCAAGGGCATGGCCGAGGTTCAGGGTGTTCTTTTGCGAGCAACATGCTCTTACATTGTTGTATGACCATAAGAAAGGCTAGACGTGTAGAATGATGTAGCGTAGTTAAGTTGTGCAAGTCTTCCGCAGTTCTCAGCGCGATCGCGTCGCGGCGACAGCGGCAATGCCAATCTATGATCTTCCGATAAATGGCAGCTGATCATTGTGAAGGCGAAGTGTCTCCACACGAAATTATACCATTCGTCTGCGAGGCGGATTTGCTAGACATGGGCATTCGGACGGAATGCTGGGCCGGATGTTCTAGTCGGGATTCGGCTTGGCGTGTGTAGCGAACAGCAGTTCCCGAGGTCAAATGTGATATTCTGGATGTTGACAATGAGAGGTCGAGCAGGAGAGGACCTGAGGTGTATTATTGTTATGTATTCGAGGTGAGCTCGATAATAATCCCTTTAAGCTCTCGGAGTCTCGGTATGCGCTTCCAACTTCCATGCCCATAGCGCGGTCGGACAAGGATATGGTAAATAACCAATGACAACACCTTGTTAAACGGACATGCCCATCTCAACATCCCAGCGGCAATCAGCAGCGCTCCTCTCTTCATCTTCTTCACATCTTCATCGCCTCACATGGTCGGATCCCTTTTGCTCGAAAAAGATGCTGCGAGATGAGCGACGCCACCACCACGAAGCCGCCCAAAAAGAAGCAGATTGTGAGTGATGCGACTCCGTGTCTGAATTATTGTACCTTCAAAGGTGTTATTCTGATCCTAATTGCACGTCCAGGACTTCATTGTTACCACCAGTGACCCCAACAGCGCGTCAAATGCGGCCAACAAAAAGCGCGTGCGGTCTGTCGCTGCACTCAAATCATGGCCGGAGCGCAGGAAGAAGATCTTTGAACAGCTTGAAAGATCGGGAAGCGGTCAGGGCGCTTTCCTCGTAGACGAGCCGGGCCAGCAGCAACAGCCGAAGCGGAGATCTCCAGCACAGGCACAGGCGCAGCAGCCGTCGCCACCAACTAATAACAATACAGCAAACAATCGCTCGACTACAAGTGTCGCCAAAAGACCGAGAGTGTACGGACCGCCTCGCCCTGAAACAACAGCTGCATCAACGTCCACTCCTCTCAATCCACACGCTCACATCTATGTGCCGTCTTTGACCTCGAATGCCGGAGATATTTCATATCTTCTCAGCACTGCCGCTGAAAAGCGATCTGAACTAATTGGATCATCACTCGAGCTGTATCGAAAAGCATTCGCTCGTCTAAAGGCGAAAGCTGGTGACCCCCATGTCGACCATCCGAATCCGAGTGTGCCGTGTCAGTGTCAGCAATGTCGGTCGAAACGAAGGGTCGCGAATACGCCCATGGGCGCAGTATCAAGCTCACATGCAATTGTGCCTGCTCGAAGTAAGCGCATGGCGGATGGCTCGGAGAAGCCCATGGAGTTCAGCGGCGACATGGCCATGATCACTCCACCATCTTCCCCTGGTCCCAGTCCCTCACGAGGGAGAATTGACCCTTTCAATCTCTACCCTGTTCAATACCAGCCTTGGTTTGACCTTATCCTCCACCATATGATGACCGTCTATGCACCGCGAGGCTGGCCAGCGCTGAAGATATCCGATGACCAGGGCGTTAAGTGGGAATGGTTTATGACGCAGAACTCGCTGGCTGACCCCGCGCTCTTTTATGTGAGGTTACTGTTTGGATCTGGGGACTTGATAAGACTTGGCTCTATGCGCTCTGAAATCATGTACTGGCTACGGCAAGAAGCTATCAAGGCGATCAACGATGCACTCGGAGACCCGGCTCGATCGTGCTCGGACGCTCTTATCCTAGCTGTTGGGCGAATAGCACTTCACGAGCACATGTATGGCGACAAATACGCATCAAGTCATGTGCATCGCCCTGCGCAGAAGCGAATGATAGAAATGCGAGGTGGCATGAAAGCATTGGAATTTCCGGAACTCGTCAAAAGACTGATGAGATGGTCGGACCGAATCATGGCTGTAGGAAGCGGTACGCCACGCATGCTGGAAGACGACGAAACGAATCCAAATTTCACGCTCAAGCAAAGTGTCGGCGCCATCGAACGCTGGGCACCTCACGAAATGCCAGGAATAAGAAGCAAAATCAGAATCTCGGACCTGGTGAATGATGACGAAGATGAGAAGTGAATATGGGCAGCTGACCGGGAAGGTCGTGCACGAATCGCACACGCTCAACACCACATCTCACGCACAAAGTGAATCCACCTACTCATCAAGAAGCTGCACTTTCACTGCCTTCGCCGAAGGAGTCGAAGCCATTGTGAAGGCTTCTTGCGCTTGTTCCAGAGTATAGCGATGGGTGACGAGTGGCTTGAGCCTGACCAGACCTTCTGAGACAAGCATGATCGCTTTAGAGTACTTCTCTCGACAACTGCGGGCATCCTTGTGTCAGCCACACCTTGTTTCAACGAGGATGCAACTTTCAAGTTCTGATGCACTTACCGGAATTGAAGTCTGATGTCGACTTCTCGGAATGAGGCGTACATGAATGGGATCTCTTGCTTATCTTTGCCGAGGCCGATTATGAAGACTGTGCCTCCGAATCTAGCGGCCTGCTTGACGATATCAGCATTAGCATAACAACGATATCGGATCGGCAGTGTATACTCACGTATGTTCCCGACCAAATCCTGGATTGCACACCCGTACACTCAATCACCAACTTCGGCTCCTGGCCCAGTGCAGCTTTCACACTCCCAGCAATCTCCTCCGGACTCTCCTCCCTTCCAACAAGCACAGTCCTCACCCTCGGAACAAGTTCCTTCGCCATCTTCAATCGACCCTCATCCAAATCCGCGATAACAATCGGCGCAGCTCCCACCGCATGCGCAGAAAGTAAAGACACCATTCTAATCGGTCCAGCACCACAGATCACAAGCGCTATCTCCCATTCTCACTCAATCCAGACCCATCAATTCCGGCAAGGGCTACAGATAAAGGTTCCAAAAGCGCACCTTCTTCGAATGAGATGCTGTCATGAAGTTCATGCAATCATGCTGCAGGATGGCGTAATGTTCCATGGACTGGTAGTGGTAGTGAAGAGAAAAGGAAGATTATGTCTTCTGAAACATCCATGGTATTGGCTTGAGGGCTTGGAGGAGGAAGAGGAGCAGGAAGAGGAGCAGGATCTCCCGAGTAATGATGTGTATGAATATGAAAATGTAAGATACGATGATTCTATCAAAGACCAACGAAAACTTATTTATTAATTTCTTTTGAGATCCTTCACCTCACTCTCGCTCCCAAATCTCGGATTTTTTTTTGCATCCTGATGTGCTTTGAACACTTTTCTGTCCAGAAATGCACGTTACATGTATTTGAATCCAGTAGTTAGTAATAAGTCATTTCAACTTTTTCGTACTTTCTTTTTTTTTTCTTTTTTTTTGCGCTTCAAATCCCCATAGGTAGCTCGTACATTCGTTCATCAGACTGGATCTTCTTCTTCTTCTTTGTTTTTAGTTTGCAGGCGAACTAGGCTTTCCGTTGTTCGGAAAAGGGGAGAGGAAAGGAGAGGAAAGGAGAGGAGTGAGTTTCGTTGGTTAAGAAGCTTTGAAGTGTGTTGGATATATACCGGTATGTCTCTCGGCGTTCGAGGGTGGAAAAAGGGTCCGGTCTTGCGGGTTTGGCACAACGTGGATGCTAGAGGGACTACCTATCACACTGAAATGACATAGAAAGATCCGGCTCTGCAATGCTATCTCTCTTCTATGCATCACATTTTTCACGCGATGTGATGAACGCTTCCAGCGCGTGAGATTGATGCTGACATGGCGACTTTCTTCCGGCGAGGTCCGTTTCGATAAGTGCCATGCACTTGATGCAACGCCATAGTGCCGACGCAATGCTGTTTTCCTTACTATACATGCCGGTAAGTCATCCGGTCGTAGCACATATCACAGCTCTTTTCAGCCTCTTTAGTTGCCCTCTAATCTGCCTACGACACCTGCCATCTCTTCGTCTGTGTAGATGCGGAAGCCCTTGTCCTTAGTCACGCTCGCCAACTGCACGTTCTTCGAATCCAGCTTCTCTTCCATGACTTGCTTGAGAGTCTTCAGCACGAGCACTTCGGCCTCTGGTAATGTGAGCGACTTGTGGAATTCGTTCTGAAGTTCGGCCTGAGCTCCCTCGGAACCGGAGCCGATGGCTTTGGCATCGTAGCGGTAGAAAGTGCCCGATGGCTCGGCGTGGTAGCTGTCAATCATTAGCATGTAGCAGACAGTCGCGATATGATCCTGTTCTTACAGTGATGGTCCGTTCTCATCATAGCCAGCAATCAGAAGCGCCACACCGAAGGGTCTGCTCATAATGCTCTCCTCGCCATCTGCACCCTCACCGAACCTCAGCGCCAGATCACAGATTGCCTGCGTACAGCTCTCTACGCCTAAACGCTCATTGTAGTGAAATTCGTGTGACTGCGATGTGACTCGTGCGTGCTCAATCATACTCCGCGCATCTGCTTGCAGGCCCGACATGGCGCATCCTATATGGCGATCGATCTCGACAATCTTTTCGACGGACGAGGTTTCGAGGAGGGAAGATGTAATGCGCTTTTCTACTCCAAGAATCACACCGGCCGAAGTAGAGATACCGATTGCTGTGGATCCGAGCTTGATGGCTTCGAGGGAGTATTCGACTTGGAAGAGACGGCCTTCTGGCGAGAAGGTGCTGCAGAAATATCAGTATGTCGGAAGGGAATTTGAGTCAATTCAAGCATACTTGATGCCACGATCTATCAGTCTGTTAGCTAGATACTTTCACAGCGCTCGAACTGGGGCAAGATGCATACCATATTCTGATCGCGCGATGAACATGTTGGCGGTTGGAAGGGAGGTAGCGGTTTGGTTCTCAAGGCGTATGAGAGCGATGCGGTTATGCTTTCTTCGAACAGGCGAGTGGGAGAGATTCTGTATCAGTTGAGGTGGTGTGTGGTGCGTGGTGGATTGTGGTAGTGTTGATGTTTCTTAGCCAGCAGCTGTGTACGTTGGCTGGTCGTTCTACTGAGAGCTTGGATGTTCAGCCGAGGATCAGCCGACAGCACGCGAAGTTCGAACGCGCGCATGCCATTTGAACCCAGTCCAAGTCCGTCGCGGGGCCCAAAACACTCCCACCAAAGACGAACATACGCTATACCACAACTTCGGCGACAGTGGAAGAGCATGGCATAGCATAGCATGGCATAGCATAATGCTGCACTCTTGCCATGGCCTCACAACCGCCTCCGAAGGCAGCGAGCATTTCTGAGCGACGCGCAGCTTCACAACGTCAACAGCGGAGTCGGCCTACCAGTGCTGTTGACCCAAACGCGAACGAGTCTCGAAAAGATTGCAAGGCATCATTCCACAAGAAGAATACAGCTACAACTACAGAGACGCGACGCACTACAGAATCAAGGCAGACCATCATAAAGCGGACCATAAGTCCAGTCAAGCGTGAAGACCGCAATGGCAATGGTGATGGCAATGCGCGCAGGAGTACAGAAGTGGAAAGACCAAAGGCCCCGGTCCCGGTCCCGGTGAAAGACGATGTTCCGGGTATGTCGCCTGTGCGTGCGCGCTGTCTCTAGTCATAGTCGCGATAGCAGACTGATTTGATGTAGCCACAATATGGAGCCCACACGCAACCTTGATATCACCTTCCTCGGCACCTTTGGCTTCACGAATATCCGTTCCTCCCGAAGCCAAGAAGGCTCCTGCAACCCTTCAGCCGCCTCCTCTAAATACACTGACCTTGGAGGATCAGGAGAAAGCAATCATAGATGATCTTTTGTTCGTGCTGATGGGATTCGAGGGCCAATATGTTCGACACATGGACCAGTACAACCCATTGGACGAGAAGAGCAAACTGGCTGGTCCACAATTCCACATCCACCCGGGTCTGGATCCTAGCCTGAGAGATCTCGCTAACAGCATGCTCAAGATTGCCACTCATTACTGTGCTGTCGAGGCTTTCGTAGAAGTTCAGAGCCGGGAAGAGATGGGCACCGTGAATCATGCCCTCTGTGCTGCCATGCGAAAGCTGCTCAAGGACTACATGGTATTGATTGCCCAGCTAGAACATCAGATGCTGACCAATGACGGCTTCACATTGCACCAATTCAATTTGCACACCAAGCAGACAGCACATATGATGCTACAGCTGTACAGCGTTGCTCACGAAATCCTCAAGGAGAATAGCATGCTTGACAACGAAGACATGGACGAGTCTGATGACTTTGAGAACATCTTGGAGTCTTTGAAAGAAGGCAAGGATGCACAGCTGCCCGGAAAGAAAGTATGCAAAGGCGGCTCGGTACTTCGCTTGCTTGCGAAACGATTATCTGCAATGGCCGGTGATCCGCCAGCTCGACAGCTGTTGACCATGCTGCTCCGAGAAGCGAGTCGGCCGTACATGACAATGCTGAATGAGTGGCTACACCACGGTAATGTTCAAGATCCACATCAGGAATTTTTGATTAAAGAGCAAAAATCGATTCGGAGAGAAGGACTTGAGCAAGACTATACCGACGAATATTGGGAGAAACGATACACAATACGACAGGAACTGGTCCCGCCACAACTGGAATCCCTAAAAGAAAAGGTCCTTTTGGCAGGAAAATATCTCAACGTTGTTCGTGAGTGCGGTGGTATCGAGAATATGCTCGGCGATCTGGACTCAAACACCAATATACCACATACCTTTGACGATCCGAAGTTTAATGAGAATGTCAGCGGCGCATATTCCAATGCCAATCAGAGCTTAATGAAGCTTCTTGTGAGGACGCATGGCCTGCCTGCGCGACTGCGGAGTCTGAAGCACTACTTCTTTCTGGACCGCAGCGATTTCTTTGCCTACTTTCTGGAGTTGACAAATCTCGAGCTTAGGAAGCCTGCGAAGAGTGTCAATGTTGGAAAGCTGCAAACGCTTCTGGACACCGTTCTCCGCCAGCCAGGATCCGTCGCAGCCGAAGATCCTTTCAAGGAGGATATCAAGGTCGTCATGAACGAAGTCGGCTTGACAGGATGGCTCATGCGCGTGGTTAATGTCCAAGGCATGGATGCGGATGCGACCTCTCTCTCCACCTATACACCTGCAGCAGAGGCGTCGAAGGACGACAAGGAGATCTCTGGATACGAAGCTTTGACTTTCGACTACGCTGTGCCCTTCCCTCTTTCTCTGGTCGTCAGTAGGGTGACACTTACCAGATATCAACTTCTCTTCCGCTACCTCCTCAGTCTACGACATCTGGAAACACTTCTCACTAACTCCTGGACGGAGCACACCAAGGTCAAATCTTGGTATCACAAGTCGCGGTCAGATGCTGCTGTGGGCAGGAAAATCGAGAACTGGAAACGTCGAGCCTGGTGCCTGAGGAGTCGAATGCTGTGTTTTGTGCAGCAACTGCTGTATTTCTGCACAAGCGAGGTCATCGAGCCAAACTGGTTGGCATTCATGGAAAGGCTAGCTCATGCAGAGAAAGACGACGACCCAACTTCTGCGGACAGTGTTGGCTCCAACGTGAAGAGAACCGTGGACGAGTTGATGCAGGATCACATTGACATGCTGGCAACTTGTTTGAAGGAATGCATGTTGACAAATTCGAAGCTGTTGAGAGTAAGTGGAGTTGTTGATGCCCCAATCTGCTTTTGCTGACGAGTTTCAGATCAACTCAAAAGTCATGTCAACATGCACACTGTTCGCCAACTACACTGCCTCGCTGAGCCGTTACCTGGCCGGCGCAGACCCCGATCTTGCCTCGTCACCTGCTCCGAATGCAAGCACCAACTCGAGCAGAACCGCTTACGACCCAGCAAAGCTCGATAAGCTATTTTCCATCTTACAGCAATACGAGGACCACTTCAGTCGACATCTCAAGATCTTGCTCGATGCGCTCAACTATCTTGCGGCAACGGAGACAGTCGTCTTCCTCGGTCTCTGCGCAAGACTCAGCATGGCGAACGAAGGTGGACCTGGAGGTGGCCCGGGACCTGGTGCATATGGTTAGGCGCCCTATATTCGAGAGTCTCGTCGGAGTCCTTCTGTTTCATCAACTGTTATTCAAGCGTAGGCGTTTCGGGGTCGACCGTGTGCTGAACAGCACAGCACCATATAGAATTGATTGCCATGAATGTATGGAATACGATATCCATGATCATTAGGTTTATCCTACCGAGCTATAAGCTCTACCTCCAATCCATGCCACTATGTTGTCGTCAGCACTTCATCAATACCACACATCCGCGTAAATCACTCACCTTGGTTGGGAAGCTCCCGTATTCGCGCCAAACATGCCCTGCAGGCCCAGGCTTTCCATCAAGCTCATTCAACAACTTCACATCAAAATTGAGATACAGGCTGGCCAAAACTTTACTCATACAAACCCACGCAACTGCATACGATCATCTCATCAGCAAGCAAATCCATTCTCTCCACTTCTTTCAACCACTTACCATGCATACCAGGACACTTCCTCGAACTACCCCCAAAACTCAAATTCTTATTCTCCATGGAATCTCTCTGCAATTTACTCGCTTCCAACCACCTCTCAGGCCTAAACTTCTCAGGCTCCAATCCAAACACATCTCCATTCAATCCCAAAACTTTACTATTCATCCCCACCGTATACCCCTCAGGAATATCATACCCATCAATCTCAATTCCACCAGCAGGCACGTCTCTTGGCAGCGAAATCGCGATGTTTGGCCACATGCGAAGACATTCGTGGAGACAGGCTTGGAAGTATGAGAGTTTCGCTGCTGCTTCGTACGGCACGGGTACGTGTTTGCTGAGGTCGAGTTCGGACTGCAGTTTCTGATAGACGTGGGGGTTCTGGCCTATGCTGACGATGAATGCTGCGAGTGTCCATGACATGGTATCGACTCCCGCTCCCAGATCCGTGAGAGCGAGTCTCACGCCCCAGTTATCTTTGAACTCGGGACGTTTTCGCGAGAGCGTGCGGAGATCGTCCAGTAAACACGAGGGAAATTTTTCTCCGGAGGCGAAGGAATTTTCGTACGAGGTTACTTGGGAGAGGGCGTACTGGATAAATATATATATCATCAGTAATCATTCAAATACCACTCAAAGACCTACATGTATGTATCTGGAAGCTTCCTCCGCTCGACTTACGGGAAAAACTGGAAACTTCTTGGGCGCATTCATCGCGAATAAGATCTTGTAAGGCGAATAACTCTTGTCGATTTCATTCAACCATGGCACGTAACCTATCCATCCCCACCACGCCCACATGGAATCCATACTTGCCATATGTCCATCATCACTTCCCTTTTCCACAGCGCCGTAAGGTTTGCCGAAAGTGATTTCCGACATGATGTCCACATTCAGAATCTCGAATTCGTAGTATATATCAATCGACTTCAAATTTCCGGATTTCAGTTGTTTCGTCAGATCGTTGAAGCGGCGAAGCATGCGAGCGATGTTGTTGTCGATTAAATGTTCATGTTTCTGAGCGTTTGCGAGGGAATAGATTGGACCTGCGAAACGTTTCTGCACTCGGAGCTTCTCGATGTCTTTTTCTACGAGCATGTCGAGTTTTTCCCAACCTGGGGTTTGGGAGCGATCGGTGGGCGCTTCGTAGAATCTTGACTTTGTGAATTTTGTGCCTGCTCCGTAGACTTCGCGGAAATGGTCAGGGTTGCTGAAAATGATTTCGTTGGGGGAGATTCGGACAATGCTGCCGTATGTCTTGTGGAGTTGGATGTCGAGACGGGGGCGACGGCGATGGTAGCATTGGTAGACGAGCCATAAAGGAGATATGCTCGCGAGGAAGGGACCGGGAATCTTGGATAATGGGTGGAAGTAGCGGTTGTATATGAAGTATGTGAGGATGAGGGCTGTTGGGAGGTAGAGGAGCCACATCTCGTTCAAGTCTTGGTCGTATTTGCTCGTAGAGATGGGAATCGGGAAGAGAAATGAGTGTGGAAAGAATTATAGACCATACATACCACTTAGAGTCAGCTGAGAATGTCGTCGTTTCGTAGTATTTGTTGTTCACCATTGGTCTTATCCAGCGATGCCACTTCTGTGCCACATCCTGAAGGATCAGGAAGTTAGGTCATCGCTACAGTAGCGTTGAGCTTGTGGAGCGCATGATTCAAAGAAAGCCTGCGATCCCAAGAGCTGTCCTGCCTTGTTCAAGATGTCCCGGGATAAATGCGATTGCGAGACGTTGCTGATTGTGAAGTGCATGACCTTCCCTGGAGCTCTGTTGTGGGTGTTTTCCTGGGAAGTCACCAAGATGCAAAGTTCGTGCAGATTGCATGTATTTGGCGTCGACGCCGGGTATCTATCTATGTGTAACAGTCGCCAGATCATCTTCAAAAGTAGTCGCCATACTTGCCAAGAACAGCTCCTGCCCTCAGCTCATTGTGAAGTCCATTCAGAGCATCAAAATGGCTGGCCAGTTCAAGACCTCGGAGGCGCTCCCTCTCCATATTGTCCCAGGTCCAGTCATTGCCCTCAGCGCTCTTGACGCCTTCGAGTTTCGAGTCCAGCTCGGATGAAATATCTGTGCCGTATGCCTCACCATTGACTGCAGGAGTGGCAGGGGTGAAGGGCGTTGCGGCATTCGAAGCGTTGCCCTCTGCCCTAGGCGGGTATCCAATTCCCTCAGGTCTCGGAGGCAGTAATCTTGACCTCTCAAGCACAATCTCTGGGTTGATTGTAAGTCTACCCTTCTTGAACACGTATCTTGCAATGCTAGACGCAAAGATATGCTTGCTCAAGTCTTCTTCTTCCTTCTTTTGCGCGTTCGTTCTCCTGCTCTTATTCTTCCATGGCTGGAGTATGTATGAATCGGGCTTGATGGCTCCTTTCTTCACGATGTGGCTGACAGTGTATAACCACTTTCGATCCCAGCTCAGTAATCTTGTATAGATTTCGAAGCTTTGAAGAGGCTCGATCTGACGTTGGAAGAAGCAGCTGACTGCACCCAGGGCTACAACATACTTGCCCTTGGCTTCGATGTTTGATCTGGGTAGACCTTCTTGATCGCCCGCATTCAGTCTTGCAAGTCCTGTCCGAATTATGGCTCCGACGTAGTGAGCACGTGCTACATCGAGATCGGCAAAATAGGTGGAATTGGATTTGTGGAGGTTGTAGTCGGTATCGTAGAGGGTGTTGTAGGACTCTGTGATCATCGGCGCAAACGCGTATTTAGGAGGTATCGCCCGTTTCTGGAAGTATAGTTGATAGATGATGCCTCGTAATACTCGGAACTGGTAGTGAGAGTCAGTATGCTAGTTCTACGTCTCATCCAACATGGCCTAGATGCACTTACATGCCAGAGTCCCGGCAGATTCTTCAAATTCGCCAACGCAATCGCTCCAGCAAGTATCTTGAGCATCTTCGAACCTGCGTTCGCGCCGAACTTCTCTGTCACGAAAGCCTGAACTGCCGGATGTGAAAAGAATGCTATTACTCCTCCGGTCACCGTCAAAGCGCCTGCGACTGCCGGTAGCCTCGTCGCTGCAGACATGTCTACCGAGTCGTGTCGCGAAGCACAATGGAAGAAAGCCTGCCAGCCCGAAATGATGGTGTACTATGTAGGTGTATGCCGATGGATCCAGGTGACGTAGGTGTGTTTGATCGCGTGCCTCGCTATTGTCGACCTTGGAGCGCTGAGCAACGTCAAAGGAGAGATGTCGAATACTTGCCTTTCAAGAGTGGTCATGCCTATAACCATCTACTTATGCCTCTGTTGCGCTTGTGAAGGCGATGATCATGTGAAAACGAAACGACCAATACTGAGCCTCAATCTCTGGGCCGAGGCTCGCTTGCCCATGCATGTATGATGTGGGCCCTTGTGACAGGAACAGGACATGCCCGGGCAGGCGGAATGCTTAGAATTCCTAGCTACGATTCCGGATACCGGTTCGATGCTCTGTACGTGTACGAGGTCATCGAAGAGCGATAACGAGAACGAAGAATGGTCCAGGAAAGCTCTATAGACTATGGTCTTGGTAGCATTAATAAGTCAATTAGCCTGATCTAAAAACGTCCAAGAATTTGCCCATGCTCCACAGCAGGAGCTGCCTTTGCTCCATTTTCGAATCAAGTATCGAACGCTCCTCGCACGCTTTCCATCATGTCCCGCCTTATCTCACCCGTGCCACCTATAAATTTGTGCTACTCCATGCGTTCACGCTTGATCCTGACCGGAATCAGCTCTTCGTCGTCGTCCTGATCTTCTTCATTCTGCAGCATATATCCAGCCTTACGCTTCGAACGCTGAGCGAGCGGAATGTCGTCCTCATCTTCGTCCAGCACAAACGGTGCGTTTGCAGAGCTGCCAATGCTTAGACGAGATATGCCCTTGGACGGAGGCTGGGGCTTTGATGGCGGGTCACCTGGGTGCTTGCTTGATGCTTTGCTGAATGCTGGCGGGCGGGCGGCTGCTGTCTTCTTGCCGAATGTGCTCGCGGACTTTGCTGCGGCCTTGGTCGGGGCCTTTGGCGGGGCGAACTTGAAGTTGGTCGTCTTGCCAGCATCAACATCACTACAACTTATTAGCACTTTAACATAGTCAGTATCAAGGCACGGTACTTACCTCGAGATGACGGCTCTCTTGTACTTTGCCTCCCACTCTCGCTTCTGCTTTTGCGCTTTGTGGACTTCCTTAGTCTGCTCGAGAGCAATGGCATTGGCATCTTTGGCCTTTTTCTCAGCCTGTGCTTTCTGAGCTCGGAGTGCCTTCTCTGTAGCCCGGATATCCACTACTTGCCTATGCAAGTCCGCACTGTACTTCTGCTCGCGTTCAAGCTTCTGCTCCAGTTCAGATGCAATCTTCTTTGCTTCGCGCACCTGATCGTGTGCGTCGACTACTGTTTCTTGGAAGAGCATATATTTCCGCTGGAACTCGTCCTCAAGGGCGACGACTTTATCGTAGTTGATTGCGTTGCCTTCACTGTTTCCGCCCAGCTGAGTGATGACTTGCCATTTGTGCTGCAGTGATGCCACCTCTTCCTGGAGATTGCCATTCTGATGTTGAAGGTTGGCGTTTTGTTCCTCAAGATTGAGCTTGTCGCTGCTGAGCATGGCGATATCGCTCTTAAGCTTTGAAATGAATGCGTTGGCAGGAGTGGCCATGTTGATAATGTTCTTGCTGTTCATAGCGCCGTTGGATGTATGACCGGTGCTAAGTAGCAGGCACAACTTCCGAAAACTATGTTGGTCTCGTTAGATGCTTCGACAGCTCTGTAATTCACCTGCAGGAAGCTAGTGCAAAAGACCCACAAGCAGCATTGAGTCCACTGACCCACAAGTGAAGTCTGAATGCTTCCATCTTGGTGGATAATGCTGCAGAAACCTAAGCAAAGGTTGCCAATTCGAGCTCACTTCGAAAAAGTAAGAGCGTAGAGAGTGCAAATCGTCTGTCTGTCCCAAGACAAGAGGTGCAATATAGGCATATAGAATGGGATCGCTCGCTAGTTTGCAATTCACTTCAAAGCGCAAGGTTGTAGGTATAATCGTCCTCCATGTTCTGGCTGATCCACAGCACAGCCGAGCTGTAATCACATTAGCACTCCCAACCAAGCCAAAAGCCTCTTCTATTACTCACCTCAGCATAACCAGCGCATTGCTCATCAAGTTCGCCACACCAAACCAAAGCACCATGCCTTGCGCTCCAGCCGTCACATACTTCAACACCATGATTGTCACGCCTCCAGCCAGTCCTCCAGCCATAGCCGCAAAGCCCAAGAACAGCACAACTCTTGCCTTCCAAGCCACGCTATCGCCTGAGTATGCCCATGTGTCTCCTGAAAGTCTCGACTTATCGATGCTATTGATGACGACCATGCCCAAGAAGGAGAATATGCCTGGGATCCAGTCGACGAAGTTTAGATGCAGGTCTGAGCCGTTCAAGCGCCCGTTGCTGTATACTGAGGCATCGATCAGGACGAAAAGCGCTATGCAGAACTATGAGGAATTCAGTACGGCTTGAGGTGAGTTGGAATGTTTCGTGCTATCGTACCAATGCGCCAGACAGGTAGACGCCTGCTGTTCTCGTGTTGGCGCTATTGAGCCACTCGGGGCGAGGGAAGCGGTAGCGAAAGAGTCGGTGACCGTCGATATCAGACATGTTCGTATTCGTCTCCGGGCAAGAGTCGCTAACAGTCAAATGTGGTCCTGTTGGAGCTAGGTCGCGTGCGAGGTGCTTTGACTGCGAGAGCTTGTGACAGGAAGTGCTGGTAGAACGATACGGAACTCGGCAAAAGTTGCCCTCCGTCCGCCGTACACTTCACTTTCAAGACTTCAGAATCCTTGCACACTTTCACATGTCTGGTGCGTGTAGATCCACTTCGCAAGAAAGAGCCGAGGCATCATGCATTAGCATTAGCATCGAAACTTTTCTAGACTTCTTTCTATCTTCCCTGTCTTGAATCTCTCACGCTTTCCGAAGAGCCATGGCGTTCTCGTGGTATCCGGGCTCCTGCACCACGACTTACACCCACAGCGAAGAACCTCTACTCCTCCAGACCCGAGACGGACCAAAAAGAGCGCTACCAGAGATTTGCAAAGATGTGATCCCACCTTGCACACTAAACCCATTCCTCTTCAATGGCCACTTGCAAACCGCTTGGACGGCGGTGAAGGCCGCTGGTCCGGCGATCCATTACAAACGACGAGTCTTTGAGCAGGAAGACGAGGACTTCAAGGGTCACTTCACAGTGGACTTTGTAGTAAAGCCACCAGAAAAGTCTACGAAGACTTCGGCCGAGGACGGTGGACCAGAAGATATCGGGCTCCGAGAAGATCCTGTCGGAGTAGGACATACTAGCCTCCCGCCACGCACGACGTATTTCACGAACGAGGAATTCAAGGGTCTTGGATCTGATGATACGAAGCCTTTGCTGATCACTTTGCATGGTCTGTCTGGTGGGTCTTACGAGACGTATCTCAGACATGTTCTGGAACCGCTCGTGAGATACTCGTCGGCTGGGGACAAGGCTGGTGGGATTTCTGGTGGCGAATGGGAAGCGCTTGTTGTCAACTCGAGAGGTTGCGCGGGCAGTAAGATCACAACGAGTATTCTCTACAATGCTCGTGCGACGTGGGATGTCAGGCAAGTGGTCAAGTGGGCAAGAAAGACTTGGCCGAAGCGACAAATTTTTGGGATTGGGTACTCGCTGGGCGCTAATATACTCACGAATGTAGGTAGAGTACAAAATGGAAGTATGAGTGTGGAATCATTGCTAAGATTTCCTTCTCTGTCTAGTATATCGGCGAGGAAGGATCAGATTGCCTCTTGAGCTCAGCCGTGGTCGTCAGCAACCCATGGAAACTGGAAATCAGCAATACAATGCTACAGCGAACATGGATTGGATTGAATATTTACAGCAAAGCCATGGGTCGCAATATGCTGAGACTTTTCGACACGCATGCCGAACAGGTCACGAAGAACAAAGCCATCAAGTCCGACGAGATCCACAAGCTCAAGTATCTCCATGAGTTTGATCGAGCAGTTCAATGCGCCAGCTGGGGCTATCCGACCGAAGGCGCCTATTATAGAGATGCCAGCAGCGCCGATAGCGTGCTGGCGATCCGCATTCCAGTTTTGGCAGTCCATGCAACAGATGATCCTATTGCAAATGATGCGGCTGTTCCATACGAGGAGATCCAACAGAATCCATATGTAGTGATGTGCGCAACCAGTGGAGGTGGCCACTTGAGTTGGTTTGAGCTGGGCGGGGGGAGATGGCACATGAAGCCTGCCGTTGGCTTCCTGAACGCCATGAGGGATATCGATTTCAGTAAGACTGATGCGCCTGAACTTTGGGACAAGAAAGGTCCGCATGGAGGCCATCAGACGCCTTTCGCCTTCTCGCCCATGCGAAGAAAGTCGCATCGACCCGGCAGCGAGCAGTAGTCCCTGCCTGTTACATTGTCGATGCATAGCGCGGCGTTGGAATAGAAGACCAGGATATACCGTAGAATGTACAGCATATAGAGAAGATCCTCAACCAAAGCTCACACGCTTCTTCTTGCTCTTCTTGGTCATCTCGTCTTGCTTAGGTTCGATTTGCGCGGCTGCTGCATCTCCGTCTGATCGCCTCCTCTTTTTGCTGTTCTTGATATCCTCTTTGCGATCGTCCATTTTCTGCTTCTTCTCTCCAGCACGCTTCTCGGCCTCCAGCCTCCTCGCTTCTCTCACTTCCTCCATCTGTCTTGCGCGCATCATTTTGCTTTCGATATTGCCTTCTTTCTCGGCCATGACCATGGCCATGATCGCATTCATGCTCTCCTTGTCGTCAACAAAATTCTTGCCTTTCTTGGCATTTGGGGGTTTCTGGACACCAGCTGGTCGGATGCCATTGAGCTGAGGCACTTTCAGCTCCTTCTCGGTATATCGGTTGTGTGGTGGTAACTTTTTCTTGTCTTTGGTGACTGACTTGGGCTTGTGCTCTGTGGGGTTTGGCTTGGGACCAGTTTTGCTTTTTGGCTTCGATGGACCTCCTGATGCTGCAGACTTTGCAGGCTTGCCAGAGCCCTTGCCCGCGCTCTTCCCTTTCGCGATCGGAGCCATGGTCGTGGAAGACGGAGGATGTGAAATGGAGCTTGAAATCTAGAATTGCAGGGTCGGCAAAGATTAAAGTTGATTCCCGACGGAGCTGTTTCCGCGCGAATCAGACGCGTGTCGCGAAGGTACATAACCAACGACACCTCGCATCGCATACGTGAGACAGCTTCTAGCTTCTGTCCACGAGGCTGAGATATGTCTAATGAGGCAGTCCGGATATGGACGAGATAGGATAGCATGTATCAGGCTCTGGTAGTATCGCGAACATGCCTTACCAGGGGCCGGGAGGCTACGTGCCTCCTCCGGGATACATGCAAAATCAGCAGCAGCAGCAGCAGCACAATGGGCAGGCGCGACCGGCGCAGGCATACGCGACTCAGACTCAAGCTCAAGGCGGGCGTAGTCAGTATGTGACGGCGCAACAGTACTACCAAACACCACAATACCAGCAGCAAACGCCGTACCTGTCGCCTCCTTCGCAGCACATCCCTCCACCACACGCACGCTATTCCCCAGATCCACTGCAGTACTACCAGCCGCCACCGCGTCCGCGTCAGACGCCCCCTCAGCCATACCATCCCCAGCAAAGACAGCAGTTTCCGCAGCCACAATGGACTAATTCACTTTCCCAAGGCTACCAGGCATCGATGCAGCCTCACTCGGCACCTCCCGCCAGAAATCCATCTCATCTACAACGGCCACATGCTAGGAGACCCTCGCCCGTACATCCTCAGGCTCACATTCAACTCCCCCAGCAATCTACTCAGCAGACGCCTGGACCACCTCAACCAGCTCAACAGCCGAGACCAGCCTCCCAAAGGCCTGAAACGCAAGTCACTCGACCGCCACAAGTGAATCGGCCAGCGCAAGCCTCACCTCTGCCAAATGGTGCTTCATCTGGCACTGCAGCTGTCAACGGACGACTGGCCCAGCCCCAGCTTCCCATACAACGTGTGCCGTCTCCGGATCAGATCAAATACGAAGAAGAAGCCGCAATGGCGCCAGTACCGAAGCGAAGACGATCGAACGAGGGAATAGCACTTCCAGTCTGCGATACCACGCCGCAACCTCAGACTACTGTGAACAAGCCACATGGTAAGCAAGTGCCGCCACGACCACAGCATCAGATTTCAAAAGCGCAGCCTACACGACCGCCTCCATCATCTTCTCCTCGGACGGATCTGAGATCGTCTCAAGTGCCATCCACACCGACGCCTGCTTCTCACTTGAACTATCACTCAATCTTGCTTTCCCTCTCGGATGAGTACATCAAGGCCGCATACTCAATGAGTTGTTCTCTCGCAGGCGCAGACGTGTCGGTCGGGGCCCTCGAGGAATACCAAAACCTACTCGCCACTGGCATGACTTGTCTGGATACTGTACTTAAGAATTATGCTATACCAGACAAGCGCAAGGAAGCACGCGTGCGCCTTCGCCTGGCCAGTCTCCTTTTCGAGGAGACTGACAATGACTGGGAGGCTGAAGAGACTTTGAGTAAGGGCATTCCTGTTTGTGAGCGCGCTAGGCTGTCTGATCTCAAGTATGCTATGCAGCATCTTCAAGCGAGGATTGTGTTCCAAAGTGGCAAGCACAAGGCTGCCATGACCATGGTCGACAAATTTGTTGTTGAGACAGAGAAGCTTCAGTCCTCGCACTGGATTTACGCCTTTCGCTTCCTTCGGGTCTCGTTTGGACTGCTGGTCCCAGACAGCCAACGCGAGACCACAGCAATGGTGAGAAATCTCACAGCCATCGTCGAGGTAGCTTCTCGCAACTACCACCATGCCGTGGAGATCGTGGCCGCGACACTCGAAGCCATGGTTCATCTCAGATCTCGGCATGCTGATAGCATTGATCTGGCGCTGCGGGCCTTGTCTGCCGCCAGGACGTATCAACTCACTCCTGCGATGACTTCCATGCCACAGATCAGGGCATTGCTGGATTGCATCGATCTGGCTTGTACACTAGGGCGATTCAACTATGAGATGTCTCAGAAGAAAATGAACGAGATGCAAGAGAATATGGATGCGATCACTCGTGATCCTCATTGGAGCACGGACGGTGCCCTCCACGTACCTCTGGGTGTCAAAAGAGACATCGACATGGACGCAGAGACCGGCGGCATTATGAGACAGACTAAGGATGGGGAGGTGACACTTCATTTCTCCTGGTTGACAAAGATGCAGATGTATTCTTTCGGCTTCTTGCTAAGCGGACTCGCTGTGACGAACAAGACTTCCGGAAACGAGCAAAAAGCAGAAACTTTCTTGGGAGAAGGCATTAAGCTAAGCAAGCTTAAGCTCGACTTGGCCCCTCAATCGCTGTCCGCAGTGTGTACCAAATACCAGAATCAGCTGCAACTCAGGATCATGTGCCGTCTCTATGTCGTGTTCGCATGCTGCGGACGCTCGGATTGGGAAGTTGCGGCAAAGGGCCTCGAGGCTTTGCGGAGAGATCTGGCTGAATTTGGGAAGGAGCCCGATCAACATCTCACAACGTTGATGGCGTACCTGGAAGCACTCTGCAAGCACGGCCTGGGCGATCTAAACGGTGCTCTTCTTCTGTATCGTGCTACAAACCTGGCTTTCGTGCCTGAGCCAGGTGCAAAGCCAGGTGCGACAAACGTAGATCCCATCAAGGTGCTGGCTGCCGCGAACAGCATATTGATCATGCGCGGATCTGGCCGAGACGACGAGGCCGACCAACTGCTGGAAAGCATCGAGCCTTTCTGCGTTGTCGTTTCCAACAGTTCTGGCAACGAACATGGAAGCAAGGCGATGGAAGCAGCATTTTTCATCATGAAAGCGACATCGTCGCCAAGCGCCACCGATAGCGCCATCCTTACGACGAAGGGCTTCCTCCAACGCGCAGTAGTTGCGGCCAAAGCGATCGGCAACAGTCAGCTGCTCTGTATGGTCATGAACATCATGACGGATGCATTCTTCCACAACATTGTCGGCGACCAGGCTGAGAAGTCCGCAAAAGCTGGACGCACACTCGCGCTGAAGTCTCAAGATAAGCTCTGGACGGCAGTTGCAGATGGCATGTATGCTGAGACGTTGGAGAGATGTGGTAAGAAGGCAGAAGCTCAGCAGATGCGCTGGGAAGCACATGAGTCTATGCAGCGGCTACCTCGGTCTTTGAAGGCGGCTTTGCCAACGGACAGCATGAAATACTAAGCCTTCTCTGATGAGGCATGCAAGGATATGGAATCGAGTGGCTGAGGTGTGTGAAAGTTATGTACAGGAACTATTGCTAATATGGCTTACGAAGCGAGGTGTTGGGGAGTGATACCATTTGCTGCGCTGCTGACATGTAGACTAATACCATTCTTATCATATTGGGCCGTGGCCAAAATATCGTACACTTCGCTGAGGCAACGCATTTCTCATATGACATCTCTGCCGAACGGTCATTGTGTTGTGCTATACGACATGAAGCATTGCTTGGCTGCGTACTTCTGATCGCGCCCTGCATCGGGTATGTGCATATTTGTGCTAGATCCGGTATGCACCAATCGAGATCGATACCCACTTCGAAGACCGAACGACTCCAGACTCAAACTCTTATGAAGTTCTCTTCCCGGACCAAGGCAGGAGAATCCCCAAACGCCAGGTTTTCCGTCCATGATACGACCGAGGAATCTGCCTCTCGCTTCGACTTCACTGGTCTCTGGCCATTGGAGTGAAGATGTATGTTTGGCATTCTACGCATCTTCGAGACGGAGCCAGCCGATTTCCTTCTCTGTCTACATGGTTCTTTGTCCCACTCATGACTACTTTGCATTCGTTTTCCTGTGGCTGCTTCGATCGCCGAATTCACCACGCGGCGCTTCTGACAAGCCACAGCTGCAAGCGATCGCACATCCTACGACATGGCCTATCATGCTCAATTCCATACCCGACTGCTGCAGCAAGTCAATGAAATGAACTCACGCAATCTGGAGCTACAATCTCTGCTCGCACAAAAGGACGATGAACTGACACAAGTCAATGCTCGTCTACAGAATGCGCTGACATCCGGCTCGGCAAGCGGCAGTGGACGTCGACCCAGCACGAGTGCACTGCAACGACAGAACGCAGATCTCAAGAACGAATTAATGAGCGCAGAGACAGCTGCGGCCACTGCCGAAGACAATTTGAAGACGCTTGCCCAGAAGTTCGCCGAGATTGAATCGGACCTCAGGAGGCAAATCTTGGACCTGCAAGGCGATGTGCGGAAACGCGATGACCTACTGAGAGAAGTCGCCGAGTCTTGCGAGCCATCCTATAGAACAGATTCCGGCTACAGTTCACCAGCACCTGGTATGACGCCGACTGAGCAGAACGAGCTCAAGAGGCTTCGTACTGCATTTGCGTCTCTTCAGAAGCAATTTCAAGCTGAGAAGAAAGAGAATGCCAGACTCCGGAACTTTCCTGAGCCTTCTGTACAGAAGATGAGGCACATAAACGAGGATCAAGATGATGAAGAATGTGTCCCGCTTGTCAAGAGAGAGCGACAACCTTCCTTGAGTGCTGCTCCTCAGATGCGACCAGTACCGCCGCCATCGCCACCGATGCTTCCTCTGCCAGATTCTTCACCTCGTGAAGTCAGGTCTGCAACTCCTGCCGACACGATACGTGCCCAGCATCGTCCAAGCCAAAACAAGACTGTCCCTATGAAACGAAAATCCCCTTCAAAATCTTCAGCCCCTTCCCACTCACCAAGGTCTGGCAAAACTGGAAGCCGCCACGTTTCGATTGAGCCTTCTGTGCCGATCAAAAGGGAATCACCATCAAAGGCCTCTATCTCGGTTCAATCACCAAAGTCTGCTGAGTGTAAGAAGGGTCACAGTCCTTCTATGGATTCTTCAAGCTCCTCAGAATCAGGAGGGGACGACGACGAAGAAGACGATGATGCCGAAGATCTCAACAACGACAAAGACTTTACACCGAAGGAAGAATCCGAATCGGAAGATGTCCCAGTCAAACGTCCTCGCCTAACATGCACCGGCTTCCCAGTCAAAGACAAGTTCGAATTCCAAGCCGTGACCTGTCACCTTGCAGATGGCGACATCGAAGCGTTCGACTCCCAGGAACAGCTCAAAGACGAATGTGATGAGCTTTGGGAACGCATTCAAAGATGCTACGATGCGTGGGAGGAGGCGAAGGGTGAAGCTTGGGAGTTCGAATTCGAGAAGGCTCAGTACAGGCCGACTCTGCCGCCTTGTGTTACGACGAAGCTGACGAGCAAGACTGGGAGGATGAGTTGGTATCCGGGCTGCGAGGGAAAGTTTGCTTGCAAGAAGTGTGTGGAGGAGGGCAAGCCTTGTTTCACGTGGAATGGGGAGGAGTTCTGGTTGTTGCCATTGAGGGAGGAGGATAGGAAGTATCCTGTCAAGGAGGGGCTTGAGATTCGGTATTGGTTGAATGTCGAGTAGAAGGCTGTCGAGTTTCAGCACCGAAATCTTCTGGTCCAGCCCGGGCAGTGCTGATCGTCAAAAGACACTTGTACATCCAGAAGTAAAGTACATGGGTGAGGTACTGTATAGCTCTAACGTCATCTCGAAGACATCGGGCCGAGCACCATCTCCAACGCCTGGCCTATGGACGAGCAGTTTCACATATACTCTGTATCGAAACATTGCAACTCCAACAACACTCTCGCAACTTCAAAGAATTCATACCACTTACCTGATTCCACAAACAACAGTCCCGCCAAGCAATCCTCCCATCCATTCAAGCAAAGATGGCCCTCTCGTTCCTCCGAGCACCTCACCCACCCAAGCTCCACCAAGCAGATCAAGACCTAACAATCTACGAAAACAACACCTCCTCAGTCCAATACCACAGCAAAGGTTCAAAATACATGATGACCCATACAATCCCTCCCACAGACCCCAAAGAAGGCCCATCAATCATCCAACCACCCTTCCACTACCACATCTACCAAGTATGTACATTCCCCTCCACCTTCTAAATACCCAACCAAACCCCTAGAACTAACCAAATCCCTCCCCAACAGACCGAACACTTCCACGTCCTCTCAGGAACAGCCCACCTCTTCTTCGGCCTCGACAACAAAAAACCCACCCTCATCCTATCCTCCTCCTCCTCCCACCCCGAAACCCACCACCAGTCTTCATCTTCCTCCGCAACCCTCGGCCCAAAACGCTACCATCGTTTCGAAAACGCCTCAAAAACACACCCCTTGAAGATAAACATCCAATTAGATCCAGAAAACTACGAAAATGAACAGAGATTTTTTCGGAATTTTTTCGGGTAAGTTTCCCTCCCTCCCATCAATCCTCTTCTATCCCTAGGTAATTTCTTATTTACTACTAGCTATCTAAACGACTGCAAACGCGCTCAAATCTCGCCGTCGATTTTCCAACTCTTTGTTTTCTTGCATTCGGCAGATACACCTCTTGCGATTCCGGTGCCGGGGATCGTGCCGGGGGCCGAGTTGATGGGCGTGTATTTGAGCTGGGGGTTGATGATTGCGATGGCGTATTTTGGGAGGTTTGTGTTGGGGTATAAGCAGAGTTATCCGGAGTATTATAGGGGTGTGAAAGGGAGATGATAATAAAGAGGTTGGAGATGGATTGGACGATGCCAAGGGAATGAACGAGTCAGGGACGAATGTCGATTGGCTACTGGGATTTGTACGCTAGTCCGGGCTCGTCCGTGGTCGCACAAAACTTGTGAAACGATGCCCCTCCACGAAAACTGGTGGGGTTTGGCGAGTGAATGGAGCAACGTCATCTCGCTGACACAATACCCTGGTCGCACAGATTGCAGGGTAGTAACCACATCGAGGGACTGCAATCAAAACATCACAAATCTCATTTCATCTTAGTGTTTCTCTCTACTTCTACACCATCCATCATCTCATAGCATACAGCAGTCGCCTGATGCCTCCGTTTTTGATGTTGTGCCATACTCGAAACAAAACCTGCATCGCGCAGACCATGTGCGCAAACCTCCCTCACCGCCGTGAAGCGACCCGAAACGCCGTCGAAATGCGATGAAGAAACACGCCCAAGGGGAATCGTTGGCCGCCATGTTAACCAACGCTGTCGCTATGCAGTAGTGGGAATCCGAATCGACACAGAACGGAACGCGAAAGGACGATCATCGTATCAATGTTCTCTAACATGCGCGCGGCAATGCGCTAGGACTGGAAAGATGCTCTTCACATTCAGAAGCGTGGGCGCTTCCAGTAGTATTGCTGTCAAGCATGTCAGTCTATACTGGTCGAATTGTGTGGACGCTCGGGACATACCTTGTGCTGCTTTCGAGCAGCGCGGATGCTGGTTTTACCCAGACTGTGCGTCACTGTGTCACGACGATTGACATCTGTGTCCATCTCGGGGACGTAGTAAAATTCGCTCTCAAGCAGCTTGCCGGCAGCATCCTTGCCTTCACGGCTGATCTCGCCAACGCATGGAATGTCGTCAAGCAGAGTCTTCAGCTCTCCGGCAGTGAGCACTTTCTGGCTCTCATTATCAGATGGCTTGGCCATGGCACCTCGCAGCTCTGCGGGAAGGTTGCTGTGAATGGTCGACAGCGGGAGCGAATGGATGCGCGAGAAAGCTAGCTGATTTATGACATGGTTCTTGACCGGGCTTAGATTGAGCGCTGGGGCCGAGAAGCTGCGCGCTGGTGAAGCCATGGCCTTGAGTGGCTTACGCTTACGCTCCGGCGAGGTCGACTGGAAGGATTCAAAGCGTGACATGAGGTTCTCGCCGAATGGACCGAACGAGTGAACGATGGGATCGTTCTCTTCGTCATGCTCGGAGAAATCCTCCTGCTCAGATGCAAGGCTAGCGAATGACTTTTGCAAGTCTTTTGGCGCGGACACGACACGCTTGGGTGTTGGTGTGGTCTCGCGGTCACAGCTTGGCCCGTCTGGCCCTGGCGTTAGGTCATGGGCAGCATCCTCCTCGGAATCATGGTCTTGGTAGACTTGCACTGGCTCGTCAGAGTCGGCGCGGAACGTGGACGTGAAAGTGTCGTTCACGTGGAAGTGAAGGCCGTTCAGACCTGGCGACGGCGATACTGGAGATGCAGGTTGCGGCGGCAGCATGACGGGAGGACTAGATCCAAATTGGACGGCTGGGACACGTCGTGTACGTGATGGCGATTCTTGTGCCCATGGTGATCTCGACTCCACTGACGGCGGATCCTGCGATTCCTCCCTCGGCCACACGAGCATGACACGCGTATCTTGCACGTCGACGATAATCTGTGCTTCAGGCCTGGCCGACACGAACGTTTCGCCCTTGGCCAAATCTCTGATCTCTCCACGGCAATGTATCTTTGCTCCATTCCAACCCATGCATTCTACCTCCACCTTTCCCTGCGGATATATGCCATCTGGTAGGAAATAGGTGGCACGCACATGGACGCGTGAAATATGGCGGTTGGCGGACAGCTGGTAGTCTGACGAGTTGCTTGATCGTCCCATCAGGACAGGCTCGCCATTACGCGGGAGGTTGAGTGATGGCACGTCGCCCAAGGGAGCGCGTTCTGAAAGAGCTGACACGGTACGTGGTAGTGTGGGACGCGTCAGACGCGCTGGCGGCGAGGAGGGCAGAATACCAGTGGAAGATGTTGGTACTGGAGTGGGATAATACTTTCGATCATCCAATGTCTCGTCAAACTTGCGTTTGGCCGGACGTGGGAGAGCGGGCGAGCTTGAGAAGGGAGAGAATGGCTCGAAGGCCGGCAAGAGAGATGGACGCGGCTTGGGATCTTCATTCGGCTCTTTGGATGGCAATGCGTGTTTGCCAGTATCGGGTAGGTTGTCCATGATGTATGCAGACTGCAGGCAGGCGAGAGCTGGTCACGTCGAAGGTGCAGATGCTGCAGATTTTCGAGGCTGAGGGCGAGGTGCGTGGTGCCCCGCCTGATATTGGCGTGTAGAGGCGTGTAGACGAGGGTGTAGTGAGTGACTAGTGGTTCGACGTGAAGTCCATCGTACACAGATATGACAAGAGGGCGTGGAGAGGAGGTAGAAGGCGTGTCGTCGGCGGCCGTGGTGAAGAATGCAGGATTCAATCCAGAGTTGAAGTGGAAGCTTTGATGCACACGAGACGCGCTGGCGCTATGACCTTCGTGCACAGAGCGAGGTTTAAGCGATGCTCGGCGGCATCAACATCAACGGCCGGCTCAGCAGAGACACTTTTGCACGCTCAATTTCTTCACACTCCATGCACAACATATGCTATCCTCAAGTCGGTCGTATATCTCATACGAATGGCCAAAAATGGCCAAAAACAACACCCGTCATGACCTTTTCAAGAGGCTCGTTCAAAATACCGAGCATTGACTTAAACTTTCATGTGTGGGTGGGGTTCTGCGTCACGCCGTGTTCGTGTTTTTGGCTGCTTCAATTCATTCGTGGCTGGGAAATGGAAGCGCATCTTCCCAACGACACGGTCTTCCCGCGCGGACGCGCAGAAGAAAGCGGTCAATAATGGTCAATGGCTGTTGTGCCGCATTAAATTATTATTCACTCTGCTTCAAATGCTGTTTCTGCCCGCCGGCCGGCTGCATCTTCGTTAATTCTTCGTCCACATACTCATAGCCGTCTGCTGCATCCGGTGCCTGCACTGTGTAACCGTTGCGTGGTGACACGAATGACGGCCTGGCGGCTGCCTGTTTGAGACTTCTTGTCTGGCATGTGGCATTGGCTGTCGCTTACTTTTCGGCACGTACTTCGATGGCTGAAAGTTGAAACATATCTTGACCAGCCGAAAACGAGATAATGTAGGCACCCTCTAAAACCGGCTATTAGTCGTAGGCGGTCGAAGATATGCATTGGCAAGGTCCCGGAGAGCAAAGCTGACATCTCGAAAGACGTGCAGTATGGGTGTAGATGCACTTTCCTACACCCCAGGCTTGGAGGTTTTCACTTCTTACCGTGTGGAGCAGCTCCTGCCCTTGAGGCTTGACTTGGATGGAACCCATGTGCGAGCAGGCATTGCAGGCCCATTCAAGATTGCCGAAAAGACTGACCTGCAGCTTGCATACAAGCTGTGGTCTTCTACCTGCGAACACTTGTAGGTCGAGGAAGGCTATATACCATACACTAAGTCTCACAGGAGCTTTCGCTGACCGCAATATCAGAACCAATGCTTACTGCATTGCACCATTACGAGACGCATCCCTGTTTCGGTCCTTGCTCAGAATGCCACTCATCGCCAATCTGAGCAACTACAGCTCAGCTTCGGCCAGGTTCGCCTCGAAGTTTGCGTCTATGAAGGGCACATTTGCGTCTGCCATCATTATCAGTTTCTTCCTCTAGGTATTAACAACGTTCGGGAACATACCACCCCAATCCTTATCGGCAAGCGCAGTTTGGGCCACACTTGGAAGCTCATCCCAAGCAATAAGCGGCTGTGCGCCTCCAACAGTGCTCGTAAAAC
The DNA here is from genome assembly GCA_001578235.1 of Pseudocercospora eumusae. Lineage (NCBI taxonomy): Eukaryota > Fungi > Ascomycota > Dothideomycetes > Mycosphaerellales > Mycosphaerellaceae > Pseudocercospora > Pseudocercospora eumusae. Next base: position 156,690 of record LFZN01000018.1, on the reverse strand, counting down.
CCGTGGAGTGATCGAGAATCGCGTAAGCAGTAGAATACTGGATCAGTGGATGATCGCCACTTAGATCTGGATCGGTTGAGGTAACATAGTCCCCATGATACGATGCCGCGACTCCGAGCAGCGTGGCGGCCTCTGTGGCATCAGAAAGCCAGACCACGACATCTTCCCAGTCGTATCTGTGCCCGACCCCGACAAGAGATTCCAGCCACGATGGCTCATCCTTGGGGAAGTACCAGCTGTACATGATGGCATAAGCGTCGTTGTAAGACTCTGCTCGGGCGTAGACTTGACCGGTACTCGAATCACAGTCGCCGCTAGGATCACCTGTTGGAGAGAGCCCGGCGCTTTCGAACTGTCAGTAGGTCGAAGACTGAAGCGAAAGACAACTCTGACCTGGTGTCGCCATCCTCGTTAACTGCCGGAAACGGAACGCAGCCGTCCACGACGTAAAGGTAAGGCTGCCATTTCAGCATCAGGGTGCCTTCAGTCGTATCTGGCACTGTTTGGGCAAAGCCAACTACGGCGTCGGAGTCAATGTCCGCTCTTCGCACGAGAGGACCTGCAAACGCCCCGATGGCAAACGAGAGAAGGTAATGAGCTGCTAGCATGTCTTTCAAAGTCGATGAAGGTCAAATTGGTGCTCTCTCACGTCGAGCACTTATATTGCATGCCAAAGGAGATCGTACAAGCCAGACTTTCCACTACCAGAGGGTCATCAGATCACTACCGCCGACTTGCAGCTACAGTACTATATATTGCTACGCGCAATCGCTCACATGTGCCACCAGCTCCACTGGCAGCGTACGCGAGATCTCTCTGGCGTAGCAACACATGTGCCTGCTGAGCACGTGCAGGAGCTTTGGAGGTTCTGCAAAAGCTTGTCGTTTAGACTCTGCAATATACCAAGTCCTGGAACGCCGGCACAGGTGGACGAGGGTATGCTTAAGAGCGCGGACATGTTGCCTAAAAAGGAAAGAATGGAAGCCGTAGTGAGACAGATACTCTAGAGTCGACATAGAAGTGCGGTAGTATGTGACATCCGACGGGACGGAGCTCTCGCTAGAAGTGAAAGATGCCAGAACAGTTTTGCAGCAGCATCGATACAAGCTTTGGAGTCAACTTATCTCACTCTTACTCCTTTACGGTCACTCATACTTTCTTCGGGAACGGAGACTCCTTCTCAAGCCACGCCTCAAAATCCATCAGGCCGGGGTATATCTTCCTCAACTTGGGAATATCAGCCTTATAGCCATCACTTCCAAACCAATCCAGCATGACTCCCATCTCGCTCACCAACTTCTTCAGCAGCGTTCCAAAAACCCAAAACGTCGGCTGCACACTCGAAGCCGTCTTCCTCTCCACCTTCTCGCAAAGCTGAGCAACAGTCTGCTCCTCACCCGCGAGTCCCAAAGCCTCACGGTTCCACTCCTCTGGCCTCTCAAACACAATCTTCGCAAAAGCCCCAATATCAGAACTCGCAATCCACTGCAATGGTTTCTCCCCAAGCGTATCCCTCATCGCAGCCAAAAACACCTTCGCCGGAAACCCAGGCGCCAGATTATCCATAAAAGCAGTAGGTCTCAAAATCGTCCACGCCATCTCATTCCCCGCATTCTCGCGTAAATAATGTTCCACTCGATATTTCGTTTGGAAATGCGGGACTGTAGTCTCGGTTTTCCAGCTCTCCGCATCACCTCCTCGTTCGACACTACTGTATATCAAGCATTTTACTCCGTGTTTCTTGGCTTCGTCGATCATGTCACAGCCTTGTTTTACTTCTCCTGCTCCTGCTACTTGCACGCTGAAGACGCCCCAGATTTTTGAGCCGTGGGTGGCTTCGAGGGCGGATTTGAAGAGGGCTGGCACATCGTTTTGGTCTCCTTGGACGAGCTTGATGTTTGGGCTTTTCTTGGCTAGAGCTTGGGCGCTGGCTGAGGATGTGTTGCGGGTCAGCGCGAGGAGGGTGAAGGATGGGTTGTTGAGGAGGTGTTTGATGACGCCGCCGCCTTGTTTGCCGGTGGCACCTGTGATTAGGATATTTTTGGACATGTTTCTGGTTGTGAGTGTGAATGAGAGGTTGGAGGTGAGGAAGAGGAGGAGAGATTTGGTTGTTCACTTATCTGGACAACAAGACGCTGGCTCAAGTGGAGTCCGCTGTGACCATCAACGTCTTTCATGGACGCATCAATTATCTATCATTGATTGTGTTTCCGAAAGTATGGGCGCTGGTGACGTTGATCAATATCGGACTGGGGAGCCGAGCAGCTTCGAGCATGGCCGTGCGAAGTTCTGGGCATGGTTGTCTTGAGAAGGGAGCGTTTCCTCATCCACACGAGCGCTCGCTGCTCCTACTCCCAGCAGTAGCCATCGTATAGACGCAGGGCCGTACTGGCGTTCCAAATGAAGAACATCATCCCAGGTTTCCGAGCGTTGCAATGCTCCTGGTCTGGCTAGAATAAGTGTACTTGACACCATTCCAAGTCGCGAAGTCAACCATAGCGACACAATCGTCACGCGCAAGAGGAAGGGGCAAGCAATGAAGTTTCAATAAAGGCAAGGCTGGCAAGAAAGACAGCTTCTCCTCTCGCCAAGCGACTGGCATTTTACCGATACCCGATCTTTCACCCATCTCTCTCCATCGCTCAAATGCCGGCCATGTAGAGGACAGCGTAAGAAGAAGTCGATTCACTTTGATTGACGCGTCATTCATCTTAGATGGATAGCTCTACAGATACGCCTATTTCGCAGCCTCAAAGTTCGCCTTCTGGTGATATCAGACCTGCTAAGCGAGCAAAACGTTCGCTCCCGGAAGATGTTCAGAATGGCATACCAGCCAAGCAGAGCAAGGCGTGTGCTAACTGCAGGCGATTGAAAGTCAGATGTGACGTACTGAATCAAGGAAGTAACGAAGAATGTTCCAGATGTTCGCGACTGCAACTTACTTGCTTGCGAGAAAGAAAGCAGTGGTCAAACGCTGCCATTGAAAATGCCGACCCATTGCAGCTCACCATCACGAAGCTGGAAAGAGCCCTCGAGGACATTTTAGAGCGGCTAGACATGCCTGCTCTTGACTTGTATACATCGCCCGCCATTGTGAGTCAATCATGTCGTAGGGCAACGGATAGTAGAAGCACTGATGGACTAATGGCGTGATCCGTCATGCCCAATAGATTCAGCCTCGTGCTCCTCCCCAGCAGACAAGGCCCAACTCCGAAGAACGTGGTGATGCTATCCGCGCTAGAAACGTGTCGCCAGATCCGATCAGCAACCTGATTGAAGCCACCAGATTGAACGGCCTTCGGAGTCAACTCAGATCGGTCAAGCAGAGGCGAAAAGGCGGCATGCGAAGAAAAGATCACGATCTCATCTCTGAAGGATTACTTGGCGTAAACGACGCAGACGAGTTGCTTGAGCTCTTCCAACGGCACCAAGCACATCATCTATTCTCTGCCGGAATCTCTTCAAATGCAACAGTGGAGAGTCTTCGTGCCTCATCAACTGTGCTTTTCACTGCGGTCATGCTGGTGGCCGCACTATTAGTGCCGGGAAAGGAGGTACTGCATGAAAATATTCACGGCCATTTCATGGGCGTGGTGTCATCGGTGATGTGGGATCGCTTCCACACTTTGGACGACATCCGAGGACTTGTGATTGCGGCGTTCTGGCAGCCCTATCTGTCTTGGAAGTTGTCGGGTCTTTCAATCCGTATGGCCACCGAGCTAAACCTGCATCACGCTTTCTACACAGCATTCTCTGATCCGGACTCCAGCGACGAACAGCGGCGTGACTGTGTAGAAAAGACCAGAATTTGGTACCTACTATACGTTCTGGATCATCAATTCTCCATCGCCTACGGAAGACCTCCTTGCATGAATGAACTTCGTCCAATCAAGGACTTCGACCTACTGCTGAGATCCGAGATTTGCACAGAGTCGGACAGGGCACTGATTGCTCAAGTGACCAATCTTGCAGGGCTTGGGAGAGCATTCGAGCATTTTGGACTGAATCCAAAACGAGTGATGGACGGCCAAGACTCTTCCGTGCTAAATCATTTGCGATTCACTGACAATATGGTGGCATGGAGAGAACGATGGACTGATCAGACCACTCAAAGCAGCGAGTTATCGAGAAACATCACCTTACAATTCCACTTCAGCAACCTGGTCCTGAATAGTATCGTCCTTCGCGGTCGACCTCTCGAGAAGCTGTGCGAGCTTCCAACCAGCTTGCGGCCATTGGCTCTGCACGCAGTGGAGTCAGCACACCGCGTGCTCGAACAATTCCTCTATGATCCGAGGCACTGTGCCGAAATTGTCGGCATGCCGCTCTATCTACACTCCATGATCGCATTCGCGGTAGTATTCTTGCTTAAGATGGCGCACAGGTGGATCGCGATTGGAATCACCATCAGCCCAGCAGATCGGACAATGCCGCTGATTGAGGCGATCATCTGCCGTCTCCACGCTTGCAGGGCTGGTGCTAATCATATGGTCTTCAGCATGGCTAAAGGCTTCGAACGAATGCTGAAGCAGGTCAGAAGCGTCAAGTCATCCGTCATCCGTCCCTCGCCTATTCGACACTCTCACACTGAGGGCCCGTCAACTACCCGTCTCAATGCTTCAAGAGCAAGCATACATGAGGACGGACCACAGAATATCCCTGCAGACTTTGATGCTTATCCTTCCTACGCTGAAAGCTTGGGTGTAGCCAGGAACGCTGCCACTAATAACCTCTCTCCCGGTGAGATGCTGACCTGGGGCTTTCAGGATGAAGAGCTGTGGTCGGTTGGCATGGGATACGATTTACTGGAACCCGGCGGTCAAGGTCTGGCTAGTTTGGACTTTCCATTTCAAACGCCTGCTTGGTGATCTGCCCTTTTGAAATTCTGGCCGAACGAAATGCCTTCAATTTGCCGCCTTTCTGGCTGAACGTTGCTGATAGAGAAAGGCCATCCGTCACGTATGCTAACTATCTACCTGCCAAGTCGGCTCGTGAGAAACTGCATCGACACATCTGCAGTCGCTCTACATACACGGCGCATACTTGCCCACTCTCTATCGAGGGTATGTCAGTTTGACAGCGCGAGATACTCTCTTGCATGATGGAACGTCAGGCCAGCCTCTGCCACAGCGCTGGCAACATGCAGAGATCTGGCATGTTCGAGCGAGGGCACGAGAATGCACATGAAAGTCGATGGGGGAAGTAGAAAGGCTATTCTACAGGGATGGCGAGGTTGTCGACCGCCAAGAAATGCTCCGCGGAAGTGCTGCCTGAGGCCATTCAAGTTGGACGGCATCTGTGTCCATTGGATCATCGAGTTCATAGTCAATCAAAGCACATCCAATATGTCGTCGCCTGTTCTCAACTCTTTACGCTCAGCTCAATTGAGCATCTGTAGACAATGCGCATCCAACATAAGCCGGCGAGCATACACTTCCACATCACAAACGACGAAACATGAGATCCGCTCCAGACCAGCAGTCATCAAGGCCATATCGGTACCAGCCAGACGATCATTCAGCTCCACGAGCAGACGACAATATAAGACAGTGGAAGAAGCGAAGACTCGGTACAAGCTAGGCCCATTCTCATGGCAGGCCGGCTTTCTTTTCCTGCTTGCAGGCGCAGGCCTGACAGTCTACTTCCGCTATGAGAAAGCCCGCATGGCTCGCGCACGAATCGCAGAAGCAAACAAGGGCATCGGAAAGCCTCTGGTCGGTGGTCCTTTCCACTTGACGGACATGAATGGGAAAGAGTTTACCGAGCAGAATCTGAAAGGCAAATACAGCCTGGTGTATTTCGGCTTCACACATTGTCCTGACATTTGCCCTGAAGAATTGGACAAGATGGCAGGAATGATCGATCAGGTGAAGGAGAAGCATGGGAACGTCCTGCTTCCAGTATTCATCTCTTGCGATCCCGCAAGAGATACGCCTGAGGTTATCAAGAGATACCTTGCAGAGTTTCACGAGGATATCATTGGCATGACGGGAACGTGGCAAGAGGTCAAGGACGTGTGTAAGGCGTACCGAGTATATTTCTCGACGCCGCCGGACGTGAAGCCCGGACAAGACTATCTTGTAGACCACAGCATTTACTTCTACTTAATGGGTAAGTTGGGGAAGGACATGTGGCAGCGTAAATGCAGTGCTGATATCTTCACACAGATCCTGAGGGCGACTTTGTTGAAGCGATTGGACGCAACTTTACTGTCGGCGCTGCTGCGAAAGTCATCAACGACCATATCGCCGACTGGAGAGGCAAGATCGATAAGTCATGAAAACTGTAGTATAGCAAAGTGTAACATAGCTTTTGATGATGACTGTTGTACAAAAGAGGTGTCGATGGACGTCGCAGCAGTGTAGAATATCGCAGCCGGTCTCTGCGGATAGTCTGTAAGTTCTCCAAATTAGGGCATCAGCATTCGCTAACCGTCGTTCAGATACCCCATACCACTCTTACCACGAATCTTTCCCTCGGCCAGCACACTGTCCTTTCGTTCATGCTGATTCTCCTCAGACTCTTTCCCGCCCACCATATACGCAGTTCGATCGCTGATCCCCGGAACCGCTCGATGACTTCTCGCCTGGTACTCAATCACCTCTCCTAGGACGTCCACCAACAGCTCTCTCGACCATCTACCGACTGGTCCTGCAGCACCCCTCAAGTCTCTTTCCTCGACAGTCGCTCCGATAGCATGGACGAACCACCCATACAGCTCCGTCCACCTTAGCTCCTCACAATCCACGATCTCTCTTGCAAGCATCTGCATCTCAACCGGGAATCCTCTTACATTCTGCTTCAGCAACCCTGTCATTGCAGAGTTCTGCAACTCCACATCCTCGAATCCTCTTCCTAACAACCACATCTCACTTAACCTTCTTACTACCTCGCAGAATTGCTTCTCCTCAGTATCCTCCGGGTTCCAGATATCCATTTCCCCCCTCACTTGTCTCTTCACGTGTCTCTCAACATCGCGACCTGGATGATTCAGATAGTCGAGATATTTGATGTTTTTCGGGTAAGCTGAGACGGGAAGTCCTTCGATTCGACCGTTCTCATCGGCTTTGTCGTGAATGGCACGGAAAAGGCCGGAATGTGCGCAGAACAGGTCTGGGTGGACTGGGAGGTATTTCTTTTCGAGCGCGTTGGTGCCGAAGACGAGTGTGAGAGGTTCTGTGGAGTGAAGACTGTAAGACAAGGTCAGTGAGGCTTGATCTGAATATGGAAAAGACGCCGTATGTACGCGAGGTGTTGTTCGCGCTCGCTGAGGATGGCGCAGGGTGGTCCCGAGATTGAAGCTGAGGCTGACGGTGTCACAGGATTCCCTGCCGCGGCCATGTTGCAAGTCATTGAAGTTTTTGGAATTCTTGTTGCTGTGTGATTTGCTTGGTGAGAAGGTGCCCAGGTCCCTGGAGAGCTTTTGAGCATTGTAAGTGTATACGTGATCGTATGTGCAGTGACGATCTGAACTGATTCTCATCTTACTGCCATATTTAGTCATGATCACAATAAGTAAAGCCTTCCTCTCCAGACGCTCCTCTATGTGTGTGCTTGACCACTGCATACGGCCACCTATCATTCTAAGAACGCACTCACAGTCCAGCCTTTGCGCTCCCCCTTGCTCTTTGCCCTAGGCAAGCCTGACGCTACTTCCGTACGATTCTGGACGCCCGAAATACTCGTACGTGAGGCGTTTGCTTGGAGTCTCATTAGGCTTTACTCCTCAGTCACTCAATGAAGGTTGGCCGCTTTCGAGTTCCCTTGCTCCTTTGGCCTGACTGATCTAATGGTGGTAGTCCCACGAAATTATGGGCGTGCCTTTCCTGCCTTCCATGATTCTGTCCGTAAGCGCCTTCGTGAAATCCTCCTCTCCCAAGCGGTCGCTGCATATGATGGCTCTGAGGCCTGCTCCTGAAAGAGAATTCGCTAAGAGATCGATGAGCCAGCGCATTGGCTCATGAGACTGGTCATAGCTGTGGAAGTCCCAAAAGCGATCAGCGAGCGAATCACGGAGCACATCTGCAAGAAGATGAAGCAGGTTGTCCCGCTCCTGGTCCAACTCCTCTTCGCAAACCAAGTCCATGATCATATCCTGGAATACGCAGTCCTCAAACTCCTCGCCTACTACCCAGAGATCCAAAAGACCTGCGATTCTGCCAACCAAGAGACTGGCCCGCTCTCTGTGTTCCGGAAGCTCCAAATGGCGTTTGAGCTGGATCTCACTTGGCTGAACGAAGGCGTACTTTTCGATTTCTAGATCCTTGTCATAGAACCAATTGAGATAGATTTCGATGGCGTCTGGGTTGAGTTCATAGCAGAGAGGGCCACCAGCTCTGGCATGCCACCAAATGGTGCCCATCTCTTCGGCGTCGTCCTCGTAGATCACGAAGGTTCTGAGTGGCTCCTGGTTCTTATCGACGGCGATTACTTCGATCGTCTTCGAAAAGGTCATTCTGCAACGATTAGCCGCGATTCGAGGTCAACTGCGCAGGCATAGCTCTCTTACCTTGGCCGCTTCTTCGGCGAACTTGGCCCATCGGCTTTGCGCTTGGTTGTTGCGCCTTCGTTACTCATGATGGTATGCTCTGAGACAATCTCGACTGTGTCCGGCTCGAGATGTGGCGAAGAAAAGATGTGGAGAGAATGCCATCAAATATGCCGTGTCGAAGCATGGGATTTCAAGTGAGGTAAGTGAAGCCTGCCGTGACAAAAGCATGCACGCTGACGCGTGAATTTCGGCTACTCTCTGAGCGTCGCTCAGGGTCTACCGCTAGCATCGCGCTGGTCCTGCTCATAGTACTGCTCTGCCCCTCGAAGACGATTGCTTGAGTCTTCAGCCTTGCTCGCCCTGAGTTGCGCTTTAAGGAGATCCACCACGATTTCCTTCGACAGCTCACCACAAAATCCATCAATGATGTCCTCATTCAAGGTGGCAGCCGCGCAATCGACCCACCAAAGCCGCAGTCCAGAATCCCTCATCTCCTCCCCGGCCACCAGATAAGCAAGCTTAGGTAAAATTTCCCAACCACGCTCGATATCTAGATCGACCAGAACGTCCATAATTCCATTCTTGAACTCGTGGTCCTCCAAGAAGTCGGCCCCGCGCCACCATGTGCAAAGTCGATGAAGCTGCTTCAGGACTTGATCCTCATCCGCTGCACTCTCAGGGTCTACACCTTCTGGTACGACTCTGACTGCTCGAGAAAGATCATAGCTGGAATCTTCGAGTCGGCCAAGGTAGACTCGAAAGAACTCTGAAGTCAAGTTTGGAAGCATGATGGCTTTTCCAATGCCATATGCAATGGTGCCTTTGCAGTAGAGGTTCCGGAAGTGTTTGGAGTGTTCGCAGATGAGGTCAAGACTGACATTGAATATCTCGAAGTTGGAGGGTGGCCCGACGACGATATCTAATTTATGACAGGGACCGAGGCTGGCACGGAGAGCGTCAGTAGCATGCTCGACGGAGGAAATAAAGACATACCGTGGTCGTTTCATGAAGCCAGCAGAGTATGGCTCTTCGTCAGTGTGTTGGCGCTTCATGCTTGTATCAATGTGTTTGTTCGGAGATATGTGACCATGCTATGGCAACATGCTCTGCGAGAGTCGATCGAGAGACAAAAGTGAGTAATTGTGAGGCGCTGACTGCGCGTGTGACCAGGTCAACTACTTCAATACAAGCACATTGAATGCTAAAGTTTCATTTACTCGTGGCGGAGACTGGCATCTGACGAAGTAGAGTACCATTACCGTCCATGATCTGTTCTGCGCATCCCCAACAAGCCCGTTCGTAGTGTTCAATCTCACTATGATAGCCTGTCCCCTGAGACCTTTTGGTGCGAACCTCTATACACCTCCAGAAAAGCCCGCGGGAGATCGGGACTATTCTTCTTTTTCCAGAAAAGCTGCGTGACGCTCTGAGATGTTCCCAGTTGGCTCGTCTACCTGCTTGACGAAGCGTTCCAACAATATCTTCGCTGAATGCTCTGGCAACGCCTTGATTGCTTTATCTTTCGTGGCCTTAGGGGTTTCTTTGTCGCTCAGAATCTCGTAGATGGCCTCAATCACCCACTGTTGAAGAACCGACTCCTGTGAGGTTTTCTCAAAAACGCAATGCAAGGTTCGGGGACTCCAACCGATTCCTCCCTTGAACATGGTCCGCATCACTGCATTTTTGAACTTGACATCACCAATGTAGTCGCCTAGCACCCAGCACTCAATCAGCCTGTTTGTAAAGACACAATTCGCCATAATCTCAACAATTCCTGTGGTTTCGTCCTTCGCGAGCTCGCGAATTGCAGCGCCAAGATCAACCTCAGGGTTGTACAGCCATTCGAGATAAGTCTGAAACGCACGTGGGCGTTGCTCTGGCATGCTGATGACGTTCTCTTTCCCTTCGATCCAGCGATCTGGTGCCGTGGCTGCTTTGATGTAGGGTGAAGATTGCGCAGCTAAGTCCTTGTGCACAATGAAGGACTGTGCCTCTTCATTCTCTCCGACATGGATCGTGAGCACAGTGCTGTAGGAAGATCTGTGGAGAGTATTATTAGCAACTGGACTCCATCTGGAATTAAAGACCATCGCACCTCACTCGATTCGTGCCGTTGAAACTGGTGCTGGCGACATCTGCAGCTGGTGCTCGCTGCGACTCGCCTGCTGACTGCATGATGTGTTGCTGTTGATGGCCCTGTGCGGACTGCGATGTGCGACGAGGGAAAGTTGGAGACTTTTGTTAGAGACAGCCCGGAGTCGGGCAAGCCAGAAGCTTTTCGAACGGCAAAGCACTAGCGCGTTTCAAAGCTGCACATGAAAGTGGGTCTCGCGAACCTCTCGCGACATGGTCTCGCAAGTGACGCTGCAATCCGAGATATCTGCCTTAGAGGCGACCGAGATCAAGATACCAGAGCATAATTACGTGCAATGAAATCATTTTCAGGCGCTCCAATTTCGAGGTCTGCCTGTGCTATGTACCTGTTTGCGACTCCAGTACCTTGATTGACCGTGACGACTGGAATCATCCAGAGTAAGCCCTCAATCCGAGTCGCTCTGCCAATCCCACAAAGTCTCCAGCCTCTTTCGCTCTCTCAATTCGGCATTCTCTCTCTCCATGACCAAATTACAAGCCTTCGAGTCCGCGTAATAGCTTTTCAGCTGCGGAGACACGTCAGCACTGCTTGGACGTCATGAGATGCTGGAAGTAAGAAAAGCACACGCACAATCGGTACGCAACAGTACCATCTCACAATGGCACCGTGCGGCAAGTAAGCAGGGTTCATGCTGCGATGCTCCATCTCGTATTTCGTGCAGTTGAAAGAATTCCAGGCGCAAAACACTTCCCGGATGAGAAAGCGATGGTGACGAGGAATGAAGTTCAAATAGGTGTTGGGCGTACCGCCATAGTGGATAATAGAGGCAGTGCTGTAGAACCTCGCCGCGACGTCCTCGCGGCTGGAATAGTCGACGTGAAGAAAGGTGAAGGGAATGTCGTGCGCTTCCTTGAGACCGGTGAAACGAGGCAACTCGAACGTAATTTGGTAGATTTTGTCGAAAATCTCTTGTGGTAGCGACTGCATTAGCCGCGCGAGCTGGTCTGTGTCGGCCATGATTGTTGGCGAGGTCGTGGTGCTAATTGCAGGTGAAGTTGGTTGGTTGTGCTGACCTGGCGTGGCGTCATCGTCTCAACGGCGTGCAAGCAGACGGCAGGTTCGACGGTGTCTCAACTCTGCTTCTCAAGCGATACAATGCTCATACCGTCGCAGACTCTACCACATCCGCTGACACTTCAACCGAGTGCCTTCGCTCTGGGCAAGTATTAGAGTCACGAGATATTGCACTGATCCAACTGGCGCATCCCTAACAGCCCCTCTCCAGAGCCATTCGAAAAATCAATCATTTACACTCTATATCGCCTTACTACTTACTGAATAGTCTCCCCTTGTTCTTGTCAATTTCATTCACTGCATATCTCCATCGCCATATCTATTCAATGGCGACCTCGATCGCAATGTGCCCAAACCAGAAGCCATCAATAGCAATCCTTGCCCCGTATGTGGCACATTCTACTGCAAATTCGATTATCGAGATCAAAGCCCCTTGCTTGCGATGGCCGCTAGGTTACGAGCAGGACCGTACATGGAAGCGGACCACATTGAAGAAGTGACATCGTAGCCATGGAGAGAGCGCTCAGTAACTAATTCATGTAGGAGACCACAGCTGGTATAGTCGCTATTAATGGGAATTGGTATCAGAGATTGACAGCAGAGGAAAATGGGCGTAAAGTGAAGTGAAGCATGAACGTTGCTTGGCAGCGGGGTTCGGCTCGGCTCGATCTGCCGAAAAAGAACCGAGCGCGCGCTTGCCTCCAAATTTTTGGAACTCGCCTCGCAAATGGCAAAGCACTTCTTCGTGTTCCAAACCACATTTCCTTCACCTGCATACCGACCTCGCCCGCCGCCAATATGGCATCCGACGAGATCGTCTGGTCGATTATAAACCAACAATTTTGCTCCTTTAAACTCAAGCTCCCGGGCAACAGCGGCAAAGACCAGAAGAGCACCAAATCCACCTTCTGTCGCAATGAACACAATGTGACAGGTCTTTGCAATCGCCAATCGTGTCCTTTGGCCAACTCCCGCTACGCCACAATCCGCGCGGACCCTACGAATCAACGTTTATACCTCTACATAAAGACCGTGGAACGAAGTCACTTGCCGTCGAAATGGTGGGAGAAGATCAGATTGTCCTCGAACTACACAAAAGCCCTGGAACAGATCGACGAGAGGTTAATCTATTGGCCGAAATTCCTGCTGCATAAATGTAAGCAGCGTCTAACGAGGTTGACGCAAGTAAGAGTCCGAGCACAAAAATTGGCGAAAGAGGAGGAGAGATTAGGTGAGAGAATGGTTAGCAAGATGGCGCCAAAGATTCGGAGGCGCGAAGAGACGCGCGAGAGGAAAGCAGAGGCAGCGGCGAAGATCGAAAGAGCGATTGAACGAGAGCTTGTAGAGAGGCTGAGGAGTGGAGCTTATGGTGATCGGCCGCTCAATGTGGAGGAGGCTGTTTGGAAGAAGGTCATGAGAGGTCTGGAGAGGAGTCAGGAAGGCATACGTGATGAGGATCTTGACGATGGCATTGAAGAGGAGGAAGAGAATGAATATGAATATGAGAGGGAAAATGGAGAGGCGGATGTTGAGTACGTGTCTGATGTTGAAGAATCAGACCAGGAAGATGACATGGAAGACTTTGAGGACTGGTGGAGTCAGGAGGATGCTGAAGATGGCGAGGATGACGACGAGGAAGGATCGCAAGAAGATGATGGGGATGAAGATGAGGAAGAGGACGACGACGACGATGAAGATACCACGGAACTCAAGAAGCAACTCAATGGTCTTAAGCGGAAACGGCCGAGTGCTCCGCCGCCGAAACCACGCAAGAAGGGTGGCAAGGGTCCGAAGACGAATATTGAGTACGAATACGTGCCTGAACCGGCACAGCAGGAGCTCTTGTATGCTAAGTGAGCGGCTTGAGGCAAAAAATTTCAGAATTTCGAAATGGCATTGCGAAGTACCAAAGACCCGGGCAGGCCTTGCTTTGCTTTACTCGCGGCCTTACAATACGCTCAAGCTCACACGCCAGGGTTTCAGCATCGGCCGAACAGGATGGGATGTTCTTTGGGAGCACTCATTCGAAAGGCTATACCCATCACCGACCGCCACCTTGACGTTCAACGCGGATTCGAGCTGCACAGTCTGGCAGCGGAATCCGCGTATCATGGTCTTGGTGAAGTACCATGACGTCTAGGTCTAGCGCGTCACCGTTTAGAATCGAATAGGTAGCTGGTTGTACAGTAGAGGAGCATTATGAAAGCATCAGCCACACCGGCAGGATCACTCAAATCAATATTCATTTCGTGTCATCCCACCATTGCCATCTACAGCCCTTGCATAAACTCCTTCAAAGTAATAGGTTTCCTCACAGCATTCGAAAAGCCCTCATGAAATGTGACCCAAACACCCAAACCCTTCTCTTTCTTCTCCGTCTCCATCCTCCTCCTCTTCTGCCCCTCAGTCTCTTCACCATTCACAGGAACCACGACCGGCCTTCCAAAGAAATCCCTCACAATCTTCTTCCCACCCGCATCAACATCGTCGAGCTTCCGCTTCATCGGAGCAGCCACAACTTTCGCCGTGGAATTCGCCACGCCAAACCTCGCAAGTCTAGCTTCTTCAGCAAGTCTCGCCTCCTCTTTCTTCCATTCCTGTTCCAAAACCTGTCTGACAGCATACCGCGTCTTCACACCTCCAAACTCTTTCCCTCCAGTCTCGAAAGTACATAATGTATCGACCGGAGGTTCCATTCGATAGACCCATTCATTCGCAGCTCCGAATCGCTTTTCTTCTAATGCGCCATCGAGTCGCACACGTTCGAATCTGATTCCACTTGCTCCCATGGCGTTTACGGCTCTTTTGATGAGGATTTGCTCGCTGGCTTTGCGGACGGATGCTGTGCCTTTGTCTTTGCCGCTGCCTCCTACTATTATTGGGTTTACGCTGGGATTGAGCATTCGTAGAAGGTAGGGCTGGAGATCTGTTGCAATGTCGGTGTGGGAGCGGAAGGAGCGGAGGAGGGGGAGGGAGAGATTGGATTGTAAGGTTTGGAGGTGAGACTCGTTCGACTTTTGGGCTTCGTGGGCTGTCCAGGAGGCTGTGGGGCCCGAGAAGGGATGGGTGACAGATGAGTCTTCAGTGTCTGCGTTGGCCATGGTTGTTGGTGCTTGATATTGGACCCCAGTTGGGGAGGCGAAGAGGTGGTGGAAGGCGAGGACTGGTGTGCTGAGGTAAGGAGCTAGTTCCCATTCATTGCTCGTGTGGACTGCAGCCGAGAGACGGTCGTGGAAGTTGAGCCATTCGTAGGCTGAATCGGGTTTTGAGAGCATGGTGTCGTCTTGGAAGGGTCGTTCGGGGTAGGATGAGAAACAGTCGGTTATGATGCGATCCGTGTCGCCGAGGGTGTCGACGAGCTCTCGAAGGCGAGAGGTAGCTGTTCGACGAACGCCTTCTGCTACGCCTTTCACTCCATCGTTACCTCCTATCTGAAGAGGCGTGGACATTGGCGCGGTTTTAGGAAAGCCAGCTCCTTCTTGGAAGACACGCTCAACGATGTCTTTGGGCCCGCCTCGTCCCAGACCCCTGGCACCACCGCCGCCGTGAGCAAGATCTGAGAGAACATTGTCTTCTACCCATTTGCGAGTCAGACGTTCGTTGCCATTGTTTGATGCTCGGAGCTTGCCAGCAACCCATTCTCCAACGACCATAATGCCTCGCATGTCACCTTCACCTGCTCCGGCTGCTTTGCGGTCTTCCTTACGATTGCTTACGCCCCATGCTGCTTCGCAGAGCCTCCGAACGCCATCGCTCTCGCAAGGCACGCCTTCTTTCTCGAAGACCTGTTGCAAGCGAGTAACCAGGCTTTGCACGGGCGGCTTCCGCACGTGAATAACTTCTGCCACCGAGCTTTGCCTGAGAGGTCGGAGTGATGGGTGGTAGACGTCGTTGCACACCAGTATCAGAGGTCGCAGTAGACGGAATCGCTCGCCTTTCTTCTTCTTCTTGGCCGGTGCCTGTGACATCGATGACAGCGGCGTATTCTTCTGGTCAAGCATGATCAGATCAATCAACGCTTTCACGAATCCACCTTCTCCACCTCCTCCGCTTCCACCGACCACACCATCGACTTCATCAACGATAACGCAGACTGGCTTCGCTGCTTTCTTGACCTTCCCTTCAGAAGCCTTGTTATCCACAGTCTTGACATTCTCCGTTCCCACCATGTCTCTTATTCTGCCTTTCACCACAGTAGCGCTTCTCTCGTCACTGGCGTTGATCTCTTGCACCTCATACCCGGCTTGTCTCGCACATACATGTGCAAGGGTAGTCTTTCCTAAGCCAGGCGGACCTGCCAGCATCAGAATCTTGCGATGCGGCTTCTCTTCCTCAGCAAGTGCACCCTTCTTTGCTTTGGGTCTGTATGAGCCCGGAAACACAATGTGATCCCATCGTTTCAGCCAATGCATGACATGGCGATGTGTACGTTCGTCTCCAATCAGATCTGTGAACTTTCTGGCTCGGTACTTCTCCGTCCACAACAGATTGGCTCTTTTGCTTCTGGTAGCAGGCTCTGCAGGTGGCGTTGGCATTTGTTCAACTGTCTTTGCGGCTTTGGGTATGCTTGCTTCTGCCTTTGCATCGTCCAGTAATTGGTGTATATTGATGCCATAGAACACCTTCTGCGCCTTAGCCGGACGCGTCAAAGTGCTCGTGCCCAAATTGAGGGTGCCAAATTTGCGCTTTTTGATCGGTGAAGGACTCGGAGGCGGACTTGAAGTCATGTTTGCCATTTGTATGGGAGATGAGTTCTGCGGTTCTCTGGGTTCGCTGAGGAAGACTTCAGACACTTTCCAGCTGCGATGCTGCACCACCGACGCGGCTTTCTCGCGTTTGCTGTCGTGTTCGATGGCGTTCAGTGCTTCCAGGTCATCGGAGTATGATGTGGGTATACTATCGCGGCTTTGGCCATTCGATGACGCGGCATACAGGTCTTCAAGTTCGTCCGAGCGCGGTATTGGGAATGGACTTGAAGAGTTCATCATCGGATGCTCGCATTCACTTGACGCGTAAAGTTGGGAAACGCGCTTCGGCTTCGGCTTCGGTTCATCGGCAAGGATTAACATTTCACCGAGGCCGCATTCAACGGACTTTGTCTAATTGACATGAACCCTCCACAGCTCCCTCTCATCACCATTCTTAAATCCAGTCCTTGAGTGCAACATTGCCACATTATCCGAAACGACTACATCACCTTCCTTCCATTGCATTCTAACGCACACCCGTTGATCATATATCAACCTCTCCAGAACTTCAACAAGCTCGGGCGGACCATTCTCAATCCTACTGATCGTCCCAGCATATTGTGTCTCCGCTGAATCCCAATTATCATGCCAGCGAAGGCACATTGCTCCCGTTGAAGGATGCTTGATCACAAGAGGCAGGCCTGAAAGTTTCGACGCAAAGAATCCAGATGTCTCACAGCTCCAAGTCAGATTCGACAAGTGCTCCATGGTCCACGGAGAAGGGAGATACTTGGCGAAAAGGGCCGACGACGCAAACAACGTGTGGCCGTCACCACTCTCGGCGACTTTCCGGCAGACAAACATCTGGAAGTGAGGAACATCTGACGCTTGCCTAGTCATTCCAGTCTTAGTATCGATCTTCGTTTTGAGCTTGATAAGCCCATCATAACGCATGGGCATTGCTTCTCGAGATGTTTGAACATTGGCTCCAGGGTCGGTGTTACCTTCGTCGCGCAGCTTTAGGATGCCTCGTGTAGATCTCCTAGCTCTTGCGCTTTGGTGAGGAAATGGCCCTCATCTGGGATATTTGCAAAGCCGCGAAGCACGGCAGGAGAGCAGACTTCGGCCAGTTTGAGAATCTTCTGCATGTCTTCCGGTGAAAGAGATAATATTGACTGTGTTTTCGAAGGTCGAATGACCAGTCCGCAAGGATAAATATGCTCCGATGGGTCGCTTGCTTCCCTACTTGAGCGGGAGATCGGATGAAGAGCCTGTACCTATCGGACTTGAAGGAGAACTGAAGCCTGGACGCAGCCTTTCCCCGATTGAGGAGACTTGTGTAACAGAAGCCTCATACATAACTTGCTGCCGTTGAAGTCCCAATGTCACATGGCGAGCGGCCGATATTGAGTCTAGAGTGATGCAGAACTGCGCATGGTAAACCAGAAACATTTTTTTTCTCGCTCCCAAGCTCGTATCTTCAAAGCCTTGCTCTTCATGTCATCAGATCTGCTGCCGGACATATGACTTGGATCGAACCAGCAAGTGTGAGCTGATCGTCGCCGCCCGTTGCGGTGGGTTCGCTTCGTTAAGGGAGGGCCAGGAAGTCGCGAACCTGCTGATGCGGGTGGCACTTCTGGTTATCTTTGATCAGCGTTGACGAGACTCCGTGGTAGCATCGTGTCCTAGAGCACTGCTATGCATCGGTTAAGCATTATCTCGTTTGCGGCGGTCACGCTTCTTCGAAAGGTGCGAGCTCTGTTCCACGAGCCATTGGACAGAATGTAGGATCCAGCTCTTCTTCACTCCTAGTTGCAATTGGGATGCCTATCAATTGCAGTCTTTTTCCTGAGCAGAGCTTGGCACCTGCTGACTAACAAGGCGCTCTCTTGGCGCGTGAGTCGTGGGCTCATTTCCAAGGTTGTTCTTCCATCTTCATCACAACATTTCGAGGCAGACAATGGCTCTTTTCGCCTCCTGCTACAGAGGTGCATAGGTATACTATCTGTGTCACACACTTGTTCCATGTCAAGAGCGCTGTGGACGCCATGTCTGATGCAGCTACAATACTACACCCTACAAGAGACCAGTCTCACTCTACGAGCTCCTTTACAACTCAGGTTGGGTCTTAGAGATGAGCGCTCTCGAGCCGCCAAGACAAGTCGCCATCATTCACAGGTTCGCCTAGCGTACCGACCTCAGGCGCCTCTTCTACGGCTTCCAAGACCCTAATGAGAGTTGCCCTGGCACCATACCTATACAAGCTTTCAAGCTGCGCATTCAGCTTCTTCAACAACGGAGCGGAGTGCTGTAAGGTCTCATCGAAAAGGCGTTGTACGCCGAGCAATCCTCTAGCGTCTGGACCACCGTCGATAGCCAACAGCTGCAGCTGAGCTGCCATAGGGTCATCTACCACATATTCCTTGCCCCACTCGTCTATGCCATTCAAAAATCGAAACCATGCTGCAACGCATAAGCTCAACCGACTGAATTCGCCTTCTTGTTCCAACTGCTTCGAGAGTGGTGAGAGAATATACTTCGGCATCTTACCAGATCCGTCTTGGCAAATTCGGAGGACACGATCGCCCAAAGTTGGATTTGAAAAGCGTTCGATCACTGAATCGCAGTACTTGTCCATGTCAATACCTGGGACATGGTCAAGCAATGGACGCAGTTCGAAATCCATCATGCCCCGAATGTACTTTCGGAACTCGGCACTACGAATGGCCTCGTGGATATACTCGTATCCTGTGAGATGGGCCAGATATCCTATCGCTGAATGAGTGCCGTTGAGCAACGACAGCTTCATCTTCTCGAAGGGCTCGACATCGTCCGCGATCTGAACACCGACCTTCTCCCACGGCGGACGACCCGTGGTAAAATTGTCTTCCATGACCCATTGAATGAAAGGCTCAGTAACGACTGGCCAAGCATCGATAACATTATACCTTCTCGCCAAGCGTTGGACATCATCGGGCCGAGTTCTTGGTGTAATACGATCCACCATGCTGTTAGGAAAGGCGCCATTGCTGTCAAGCCAGGCAGCCAGGGTTCTATCGATGTGCTCGGTGAATGAAAGCACCATCTTCTTGAGTAGCTGGCCGTTCTGCACAATATTGTCGCACGAAAGTATGGTGAAAGGTGGCAATCCAAGCTTGTGCCTACGGGCAAGACCAGCAACGATATAGCCATACACGGTTGTCGGCGTGCCACCTTTAGCCATCACTTGCAAGTCCGCAGCGATACTTGGGTGCGAGGTGTCCAGCTCTTTGGTCGTGTCGTTGAGGCAGTATCCGGACTCCGTTATAGTCAGACTCACAATGCGTGTGTCAGGATGAGCGAGCTTCGCAATCACTCTCTCTGGACATGTCGGCGCATACATGTACGATGTGATGCTACCAACGACATGAATCTTTGAACCTTCGGCGCTTCCTTCTATGACGGTATACAAGCAGTCCTGGCTGACGAGTGCGTCTCGCATAGCAATATCGGAAGGCATTAATCCCACGCCACAAATCGACCAGTCCATCACGTTGTGCTCGGTGGCCAGCATGTGGATGTACTGAGCCAGATGTGCACGATGGAAGCCGCCGACGCCGAAGTGGACGATGCCCTCCCTCATCTTCGAGCGATCGTAGATTGGCACATGGATTCCAGCGGCCTTGAGCGTGGGAAGGTTCTTCTCGCACAGCTTGATATGTCCTTTGTTCATGGTAGTGCAAGTAAAGACTGTTGCAGAGCAACAGGTAAGAAGATCAGTATGAGTTTGAGATAGTAGAGCTGAGTACAAGTCTGGTAAGGCTTCTGATAGTGAGCAGTAGGAGGACGGACTGAGCGAAGTGTTGGACAGCCCTTGGATCCTGATATTTGACGAAGATAAAGGCAATGGTATGCTCAGTGAAGGCTGAGCATACTGAGATGATTGCCAGCGTGCTTGCCGACTACGTCGTAGACACTTTGCCTCACGACCTGTTTTGCCACACGGACATCAGTGAAATTCGCAACAAACAGCAGTGCTTCTCCAACATCGCGCCACCGCGCAATCATTGATGAAGCACGGTATGGGAAGCATACACGTACCTGGCCTCGGCAACCAATCCCAACCAACCTCCCAGCCCATCACGTCAGATCAAAGACATGCGCAATCAAGCTGATCTTCGAGAAACACACTGACATTGTCGTTGGCAGACTAATGTAGCCCAAAGCTCTTTGACTTGTGCGTTCAATAGCTCCAACGATCAACTAAAGGTCCGCTAATCCTGGGCTCGATGGCTCAGTGCTATGACCGGACAATGCCTGCTCGAAAGATTCAATCATGCGATGCCTAGATGTGAAGAATGTCAGGGGTGTGGTATGAAAAACGTCGCACGAGCGCCTTGGGGAGAAGAATGGCCGAACGGTCATGTCTAGGTGCCTTTATGCTTGCCCGCGCTGTCAATAC
Organism: Pseudocercospora eumusae; assembly: GCA_001578235.1. NCBI lineage: Eukaryota > Fungi > Ascomycota > Dothideomycetes > Mycosphaerellales > Mycosphaerellaceae > Pseudocercospora > Pseudocercospora eumusae. The sequence goes on along the minus strand of LFZN01000018.1, from coordinate 135,901 downwards.
ATGTGACAAGAGCCAGGGCGCTTCCTTTGTTGTCAGACAAAGACTATGCTTGGAAACCATCTTCTGCAGACAAGGTCTCACGGTGTCCTCCAAAGAAGTACTCTATTGCAGTCAAGGAGCTTAGAACGGGATGAGATCTTTGCTGTTGCCGGAGGTTAGCGACTGTAAGACATTCACTTCTTGCGCGAAGGTTCATCCCACGCTATATTCGCAGGTGAATCGCCCCCATATTACTACGTTGCACAACGCAGAATTTCCTTCTCGTAATCATCGACATTTTCGCGTTGGCTTGGTCGACAAATCGGCGTTGTTGAAGCAAGACTCCGTGAGTCCTCGCCAGAATCTTGAATGTTTGCAGTTCTGAAGTCGACCGTAGGGAAGGAAGGCGAGACCTTAGGACTTTCTCGTCCTTGTGCGAAAGGCAAGAAATAGTTTCCAATGGTCACTTAGTCGACAGCTCGCCTGGTACGCAAGTCGTCAAGCTCTTCCTGGCTACCAAAGTCATGTTCGCCAATGACACAGGGAACGCGATGTTTTGCGCCCGTCGTGAGTAGTTGTCGAAGGCCAGAACGCCGTTTGTGGTTGGCATCACGCTATCAGATCTCTGTGTTGTGAACGTTCAACGAACTTGGAAGAGAGAGCGAGAGATTGCCTCGGGAGAAGCCGGGAAGCAGGCTTGGCATTGTTTTCAGCTATGCTTCCTGCTCGACTTTGCTCTTCTGCTCTCGAGCCAACACCATTGACTTCATCGCGACAGTGAAAGGTCGGTGAAGCCATAGTGAGAGCCTGTGACAATCCTAATAGCAACAGAGATGCGATCGCTCCGGGGACCAGGCAATGCCATGACAAGGACACTGGAGACTGATGCTGAGCGGTCCTTCTTGCACGCGAACGAGACTAGAGGACGGCTTTACAAGAGACAGGAGCTCAGGCTCGCTGTTTAGCTTGCGAAGATGAAGTCACAGGTCGCGATGGGAAGCTATTTGCCGGAACTCCAGAACAGCATAATGCGCTCTAAGTGGCATTGCTTTTAGGAAGAGGCAGAACGCTGAGCAAAAAACATACATCGGTCCTTCTATCAGCTTCCAAACCACTTCATGTGGTGCTGCTTCATGCGAACCGAGAAGCCTGCAATAGTGTTGCGCGTGAAGGAGTGGGAGCCGATACAACAGACATTTTGTAGCATTCCAACGGCAATGCATTCAGCTCCTCGAGCCTCAATCGTATCGGTCTCGCATCTACATCTGGTATAGGCAATGTGACACGAATACACAGTCAGGTGGTGTAGCTGCACGGGAGATCTCGGCTACAAATATCCTCAGCTGAACTATTCTAAACAGCCCCGAAAGCCCTGATGAGTCAATGTAGTACAACATGTTCTTTATAAGCCGATCCGTGTCAGCCCAAACTGACCACATACAGTAACATGGCAGAAACACTACCAAGTCGCTTCAACAATCTATGGCGCCTACCGAGCGCTCTCGTGCAATACCTCACGTCCATCGCAGCATCAAACCCTCCAGCGGACCAGCTAATACTGGACCGAAGCAAGCCATGCCTCTACCGGATTGACACCGAGACTTCAGCTACGATCACGTTACGAGATGGTCGGAAACTCGGCTACGCAGAGTACGGGTCGCCGCATGGTCGTGTCATTTTCTGCCTTCATGGCTTGCCAGGAGCTCGCACCGAAGCTGCGATGTGGGATCAGATCGCAGTGGACGTTGGTGCGAGGCTCATATCCGTCGATCGACCCGGCATAGGCTGGAGCTCGCCGCAGCCTGGACGAAGACTTCTGGACCATGCCAAGGACATCGAGCAGCTTGCAGAACATCTCCGTCTTGACGAATATGCCGTTATGGGCTCGTCCGCTGGAGGTCCTTACGCATTGGGTTGCGCTTATGCATTGCCTGCAGATAGACTGAAAGCTGTCGCTCTTGTGGTGGGCTTGGGATCGCCAGAGATGCATGGGTGGAAGAACTATCTTGGCTGGTGCGCTTGCAAATACGTTCCAAGCTTACCGAAGTGGTTCTTCAGTCGTGATGCCGCAGCTCGGCTCGACTTGAGTGATGAAGAGCGGTACAGCATCATCTCCCGGGCTCCGGAAGCAAGGAAGACTCCTGAAATTTTACGACTATTCGTGCAACGCACTTCGCGGGAGATCTTTGCCCAGGGCGCCCAGGGCCTAGTCGATGATGCAAAGACCTTGGGCGAAGATTGGGGCTTTCGTGTGGAAGACATTCGAAAAGATCTGCCGGTGCAGCTTTGGTATGGAAAGCGTGACCTGGTAGCCCCAGTGGCTCATGGGGAACTATATGCGGCACGTCTGGGAGGTAATGCGACTTTACGTGTTGAGGATGAGAATCATGGAAGCATGATCCAGAATTGGGAGCGAGAGATTCAGAAGGCTTTGCTTGCCGTTATGTGATCAAGACCATCGACACGTGCCCCCCGCTCAATCTGTACGACATTACAGTAGCTTTGAGAAGTTCAGAAAGCCGCTTAAATTGCAGCAGACATCTTCAAGTCGTCAATGGTTTTCTTGGTAATGCATCACAAGAGGCCCGTTGCGAATATTCGTTCCAGAGACCTTGGCGAAATGTCTTGACATGCTTGTCTTGACCGACTAGTCTTGGTTGCCAAGCAGACATCCGGAATCTTCAATGATATAGCCCTCGAGGCCAGTGATAGAGAATACATTTCGGGGCCTTCGGACCGAGTTCTTCATTTCAGCAGCTGTCTCGGAGCACTGAGGCTTTTGTTCTACGTCACAGATGACTTCGATGATACCGTAGTAAGGGCGGGTTGTGTATCAATAAATACAATCTGTGGCAACGCGCACCATGGCTCGGCCTCGGCGATCTCCACGTGGTCATCTCCAAGATACCACACTATGCATTCCAGGCGCGAGTTTGCCACATGGTGACTTTTCGCGGATCTCGGCCAAGGCGAGGATGATGGGCATAGCATCAAAAGGAAGTGAAGTGCGTGTGCGTTCTTATCATGTGGATGGCCAATCTCAAATCAGACTTCGGGCAAAGGCGATTCTCTCGGCGTAATTAGTTCTATGTTAGCGGGCTTGCAGCTGGATCAGGTGTTGATAGCCGATGGCATTACGACTCACACGCAACGCCAAGGTTGCATCGAACAACCACGGCCAAGTGTGACATAACATGCCTGTTCAGGGTTGTACAAAAGCTTCTAGAAGCCGGGCGGCGATAATAAGCTTTTATATAAGTTTTTGGAGAAGAAGTTCTCGGCTAGATAAGAACATGAAGCTTGTTGTGTATCGATATGTAGAACTAGTACAGTCTTGCATTCCCCCGCTAGTTGTCCCGATATTATCTTCTTTCTCTTCCCTTGCCTTCGCCTCCTGCTGAACATCCCTTTCCCTCCTTGACCTCCATCGACAACATGAGTTTGGCACGCGAAAGCGTCGACCTCGCCAAAAATGGCAACGCTTTCGACAAGACAGAGCCTGCACCTTTCGGCGATCATGTGCGCGGCAGGCAGTTCAGCCTGGATGCTGAGGACCAGGCCATTGTCGTTGCAGACCAGAACAAGCTCCACAGAGACTTGAAGGGCAGACACATGCAAATGATTGCTATGTGCGTTCGAGGCCGCACTGTTGAAGATTGAGTATACTGATTGTTGTCGGCAGCGGTGGTGCAATCGGCGCTGGTCTGTTTGTTGGATCCGGCAGCGCATTCCAGACTGGTGGGCCTGCTTCGGTTCTCATCGGCTTTTCCATCGTTGGTGTGATGATCTATCTCATGATGCAGGCCCTTGCAGAGCTGGCGGTCATGTACCCCATCAATGGCGCCTTCACCATGTACATCGTCAAGTTCATCGATCCGTCATGGGGTTTCGCCTGCGGTTGGCAATACGCCATTTCATGGCTGACTGTCCTGCCCTTCGAAATCTCCGCTGCTTGCAACATCATCCACTATTGGCCAGGATCACAAGGTATCAACAACGCTGCATGGATAGTGCCGCTTTTGGTTGCTTTGGTCGCCATTCAGGTCTTTGGTGTGAAGGGATATGGCGAGGTAGGGGCCCAGACATTTGACAACGCTTCATCGGCTGATTGGGATAGGTCGAGTTCGTGCTCAGTCTGATCAAGATCCTTGCCTGTGTTGGATTCATGATCCTCGGAATCATCATCAATGTCGGTGGTGTTCCAACTGACAACAGAGGTTACATTGGAGGTGAATACTGGTAAGACTTTGAGTTCACGTGGAGGGCCCAAATCTGTTGCTGACAATAGTGCTCAGGACGGCCCCCTACAGCGCCTTCTTGAACGGCTTCCATGGCTTCTGTACCGTGTTCGTCACGGCCTCGTTCGCCTACAGCGGAACTGAGCTTACCGGACTTGCTGCTGCTGAGACCGAGAACCCAAGGAAGGAGATTCCGAGAGCATCCAACCAGGTCGTGTGGCGCATTGCCATCTTCTACATTGTCAATCTCCTGCTCATCGGATTGATCGTGCCAGCTAACAGCCCTCTGTACACTGGAGAAGGTTCATCCTCCCGCCACTCGCCTTTCGTCATTGCCATTCAGCTTGCAGGCATCAAGGCTCTCCCATCGATTTTCAACGCTGTGATCTTGATCGCTGTCATGAGTGTCGCCAATTCCTGCACTTTCGGATCGACTCGCACAATCCAGGCTCTTGCAGCACACGGCATGGGTCCAAAGATTCTCGCATATGTCGACAAGAAGGGTCGCCCAATCTCAGTTGTCATACTACAGCTACTCTTCGGCTGCTTGGCTTTCATCAACTTGGCTGGGGAGAATGGTGGTAATATCTTCACATGGCTCCTGGCTTTGTCTGGTCTCTCTGTGTTCTTCGTGTACGGCAGTATCGCTCTCTCACACATACGCTTCCGGAAGGCTTGGTAAGCACACTTTGATCATCAGCTCCCGCGCGTAACGCTAACCACTCGCAGGGCTCTTAACGGACACTCCGTCGACGAGCTGCCGTTCAAGGCCGCTTTCGGTGTGTGGGGCTCCTGGGTCTGCCTCATTATCAACTTCGTCTGCCTCGTCGCCCAGTTCTACGTCGCTCTGTACCCCATTGGTGGCCCATACCTCAACGCTGAGCTCTTCTTCGAGGCATACCTCGCTGGTCCTTTCTTGGTCGTGCTGTACTTGATCTGGAAGATCTACAGTTGGTTCGCGCGCCCAGAACACCGTCCACTGTTCATTAGAACCAAGGATATTGACATTTACGATGGCATGAGGGAAGCTCAGCGAACTATGATCAGCGGTGTTGACGTTACAGAGGGCCAGAGACGCGCCAGTATTGCTGAGCTGCAGGATGAGAAGAGAAAGAAGGGTGTCAAGGATTGGGTCGTATCGGGTGTTCGCAATATCATCTAGGCGATGGTCGTCAGATAATTGAAAATGCTCGAGAGATGCTCACGGCTCTGCTGCTTCTGAGAGGACTACAATCTAGCATTTGTGGCCTGAGTCGTTTGATACATATCATAGTTTTCAAATGGTCTTCAAAGAGACACGAAACAATACCCCTGCCAAGCATATATATACTCCCTGTCACATGTCTCTGTTGTGACAGAATGCGTGTCTTTATTAGCCAGCTTGCTTGCTGGACCTTTTCTGAAAACACCACCTCAAGCCGCTTCCTTCGCCATGCTGAGGCAGAGATGGATATTCTAACATTCACATTTGGACTAGCATGATAGACATGTCTGAACAAATAGCCGCTCTCCTTTTCGTGGCAGGCGCAGCCATTGCTGTCATGGATGGCGAAGCTCGGGCAGCGCATTGTACCTCTGATATTGAAGGTCAGCGGCATCATCGAAACACGCGGGACATTCCTGGATAGCGTTGATTCGATCCTGGATGCCATGAAGACGGAGACCAAGGCAGGCCGAGATGTGGTGCTGAGTGGCCAAGAAGCAGGAGGCCTCGCTATAACTGCCGCTACCAACGAATTTCCCACTTCAAACGCAGTGAATAAGTCGAAGTTGGTCAAGATCATCTTCTTCGCTTCGTTCCTAAATGTGCAGCAAGCTCTAATTGACAAGGAGAATAGGCTCGTTCTACTCCAGCCATTGCACTCGGCCGAGGTCTTATATAACGACATGAGCGTTGAAGACTCGAAGCCTTTTGTTGATGCTCTAGTTCCTGTGGTACTGCATGAGCCACCGAATGAGTTTGCCACCACTTGGCATCAGGTCTCGGGAAAGACTACGAAGGATAATGCATCACCTCCGGACAATCAACGAATCGAAGCTGAGGAGAATGGTATGGAGATTGTGCGGTTTGATGGTGATGACTTCGCTTTTTAGCAAGCCCGAGGAATCTGCGAGGGGTTGGTTGAGATTGTGAGAAGTCCTCTTCGTGGAAAGCAGAACAAGGTGTAGTCAATAATGGTGAATGGTGTGTTGTATTATACAGCAGCCGATATCAGCTGCATTGAGCACGCAATCAAGCAGGCATGCTTGCTCACAATCTCTTGGCAGCAGTTTCAAGGCACCATAAAGATCACACGAAGATACTCCGACCATACTTGGATCCACAATAACTTGGCTGCAGCAACCAGCTCCAACCAACCCATCACATAGCTTCTTTCCTACCCGACCAGGACCGCAACGCCATGTGGTCGAGCATGGCGTGCATACTATCGTCCGCGTGCACCTGAAGGATAAGTTGCAGCTGATATCTCCTCCGTTCCTGCGTTCACTGCTTCGAGTTGAGAACATGTCGACTGAGCGCCAGCTTGATGATCATGATAAGTCAGGAGCTATATTCACGATCAATGATAGTCCTTCAGAGCACGATTCTCGGGCTCAAGAAGATGACGACGAGCTTCTCGATATCACAAGACCGTTCCCGGACCTGCCAGGCCAGCCAGATGAGCCAGCACAACTCACCATTCGGGCATTGATCGTGGGCACAGTGCTCGGCGCTGTAGTCTCAGCGTCAAACATGTATCTATGCCTCAAGACAGGTCCGACATGCACGTCCCTACAACCGGGTGCATTCACTGATATCAACTGATAGGCTGGACCTTCGGCGCAAGTCTCTTCGGTACAGCCATTCCCATCCATTCACCAACTCCATTATCATCGTTTGCTGAATCCATTTGCAGGCGCGATCCTCGGCTTCGCAATCTTGAAACCATCCAGCGTGTACCTCCCCAAATTCCTTGGGGGAGGCCACTACTTCGGCCCGCGCGAAAATGTCGCAGTACAGTCCATAGCTACAGGAGCCGGGTCCTTATCCATTCTATTCGAAGGCGCAGTCCCAGCCCTCTACCGCTTGAATCTCATGTCCCCAACTCCTCGCCAGGACTTCTGGCGGTTGATAACGTTTACAGCAGTGTGTGCTTTCTATGGCTGCTTCTTCGGAGTCGCGTTGAGGAAGTTCTACATCATCCGGCTCAAAGGCATATTCCCGACTCCCACTGCTACAGCAGTGACGATCAGGTCTTTGCATGCTGCTGGGCTGGCTGGTGATGCGATGAGGAAGGCGAGAGTGCTGGTAGGTACATTTGTCGGAGCTTGTCTGTTCAAGACGGGAAGTGTCTATGCACCTGGCATTCTTTGGGACTGGAACATTTTCTACTGGATCTACAAGACTACCAGTTGGAAGAGTGTTGTCGCCGCTTCGAACTGGGGATGGTATATTGAGCTGACACCAGCTTTCTTTGGAGTCGGCATGCTCACAGGCTTGAATGTTGGCTTGAGCTATCTAGCAGGTAGTGTGGTTGCTTGGGGGATCATAGGACCTGCAACTTTGAGGACGGGACTCACTTTTGGCGTGCCGAATAAGAAGAATGTAAGTGCTCGGATCGATGGTTCAGCCTTCATGCTCATAACCTTCCTAGCCTGATATCGTGAGCTACAAGTCCCTCGATCTCGCTGATCCGGTGAATGAGCCATCGGCGCGATACTTCTTGCTCTGGCCCGGACTCATGATCCTCATGTGTGCGACCTTCACCGAAGTTGCTATGAATTCTCCTGCCCTATGGAAAGGCTTGAAGCTGGTTGTAGCATCAAGTGCCAGAAGACTACCGAACTCACGGCGCTTTCGACGCACCAAAGCAGACGCAGACGCATATTTGCTCCGCGAGGACCAAGAAGACGATGATCCAGCACCTCGCAGCGAGCGAGTGCCAAAGTGGATGTGGGCTTCCGGTGTGTCATTGACGATGTTCTTCACCTGCTTGGTGCTGGGTCTGCAGTACGACATGAATGTCGGACTTTCGATCCTAGCCGTGATTCTTGGCTTCTTGTTCTCCTGCATCGCGACACAATCAGCAGCTACGGCAGATATTGCTCCCGCGTCGTATTGTGGAAAGGCCTCTCAGCTGGTGTTCGGCGGTGTAACCTCGCCCAGTCACTACTCGTTGCATGATAAGCAGCTTGTGAACCTGGTCGGAGGCATTGTGGCTACGGGAGCTGCGGCGCAGAGTACCGATATGGTGTCTGATCTGCGCACTGGATATCTCCTTGGAGCCTCGCATCGCGCTCAGTTCTATGGTCAGGTTTGCGGCAGCTCCGTGGCGGTTTGGCTGAGCGTAGGGTTGTTCTTGCTTTTCACTACCGCATATCCTTGCATCTTGGATGCATCCATTGAAGAGTGCTCGTTCAGTACCCCGGCTCTGGGCGCATGGGTATGCACTTCTGCCACCTCACCTTCTGCCAGACATGAAGGCTGACATCGAAATCAGGTTGCGGTTGCAGAAGCCATCACATTATCCAGCTTGCCCATACCGCCAGTCAGCGGGTATCTGGCCATTGCTTTCGGCGCTTCGTCGATCGTGGTGGTCTACGCACGATATCATCTTTTCCCAAAACCGTGGCTGAAATGGATCCCTAATTTGTCAGTCTTCGGGCTAGCTTTCATGGTCCCAACTACACAATATGCGATCGCTATGGCTGCTGGTGCGGTAGTCGCTCACGCATGGCGAGGAAGATGGCAGAGATCCTACGCGAGGAATGGTTACGCTGTACCAGCAGGTCTCATTGCTGGCGAAGGCATTGGTGGACTGATAGCAGCACTGTTAGAGGTCACAGGTGTTGGAGGCACGGCTTATGGAAGTGGTATTGGATGTGTGGGAGGCACTTATTGTGGGTAATCAAGTACGTCTCTCAGCAGCAGTAGGGGCTCAACTTCCAAGCTCAATCTTCATGCTCGCTTCCATATGATACCATTGTGACCCATGTCTGGCATTCTCGCGTCTCTGATCGTAAATCATGCTCTCGACTCCTCTTGAGCCTTGATTGTCTTGGTTTCTCGCTCGGTTGTTCTTATGGTGTTGGTGTAAACAACGCAGCCCAGCAAGCAGCTTGGCAAGAGCCGAAAGTTGCATTGCAGGCCAGAATGGCGGGTGGTGCTGCGGGAAGCGCGACGCCGAAGGTAAAGCCTGCAGCAGCATAGCAAGCGACGGCAAGACCAGCGCAGCCGGCTTGACAGACGCCGTATGCTGCTGGCCCAGCTTTGACGAGAGGTACGAAGGATGCCAGGATAGGCAGGGCGATTTTGGTGAATTTCATCTTGGCTTGTGTTCAACTGGGTGTTCTTTCCGAGTTGAAGCTGGATGTAATCAGTACGGTTGTACACACAGAAGTCTATAGTAACGTACTGTGAGTCTGGTTGTTATTGTGAAGTTGCAGATTTTTGAGGGTTCTTGATTTTGCGTGTGATTCTGCTTTCGACGGTTGGGCAAGGCGGGAACTTATATGCTTGGGCTGGCCTAGAGAAATGAATTCTGCGTCAATGTCTCATAACCTAGAACATGCTCGTTGCCTCAGATTTCGATCTCGTTTGCCTCACTGGAATGTTCGACTCACAATGTCCGCTGCCTTCTCTTTCAGTACAATTGCTAGTCAATCATCGTCTCGGTGTGACGGTGCGAGCAGACGTGAACAGGACGCTGGATAGCTGCGACAGCGCTGTCTCACACTGAACAGCATCGTGTCAAGCGATAGCGTATTCGATGCTGTCGGAGATCACCTGGTCATAGTGAATGTGCTAAAATGCCCTAAGGATTTTTAGCCCAATAGTAGCCTCGATTCGTGCTACATACAGAAAGGCAACAAGCAGCAGACCGGGGTATCGCGCAAAGCCTTGATGAACGCCATGAAAATGTGGAAACCAAAGGTACTCCTGCGCTCTACTCCAGAGCCAAAGTACCGTATGCATGGCTGTCACTCCCCACCAAGCTTCTTACTGCGTCTCCTCAGCTTCTTCAATGACTTGGCATCCTCCTTTGACAGCGTATGCTCAGGTCCTTTGGCTTCGAGCTCAGTGATCTTCTGGGTCACGCCTGCCAAATCTAGTTTCTTCTTCCTCGCGTGGGTCTTCGCAGGCGTGGATTCTCCAGTCACGCCGACGCCACCATCCTCTGAGTCTACATCGCTCGCCTTGACCACATTGACAGTCTCTTCCTGCGCCTTGATTCTCTTCGCTATGCCATCGAATCTCGTGTGCTTGCCGACGCTGATTTCTTCCAACTTCCGCTTCGCGCCAGCACGTTCTCGCTCTTGCCTCTCCTTCCTGTCAGCGTCGTATTTGGCGTTGCCAGATAGTCCGGCTTTGATGAAGCGGCCTGCAGCGTCCGTGTCTAGTCTTGCGCTTGGTCCGCTGGCGACCGCTTCCACATTCTTGATCTTGTTGAAGTATTCCTTGACGCGACTTAGTTCTTGGAAGATGGAATGGCTCTTGGCGTCTACGCCATTCAGTCGCAGGTATGAGAATAGTATCGACTCGATCGCGTAAGTGGCCAATACGTAGAGCTTCGCTTTGTCGAGTAGTGGTAATTTCGAGGTGCTCGCGGAAAGTGCACTCTGGATGATAGGCTGGAGTGCGGACTCCAGATCATCCACGTCGCCGGTGAGGTCTTCGATTTGCGGTAGTATCGACTCCATGTTGGGGGTGTAGATGTGTTGTGACACGATGAAGATCAGAGAGAGTTGTGCAGGAAAACTTCAAACCCCGTCTCGAGGTCCAAACTCAAATTGCCTGGCTTTTCATGTGAACCCTCACATCACCGCTTCCTCACCCTTGCTCATATCCCGATGGCGCCCAGCAGAGCCTCCACAAAGCGCCGTCGGATCTCCTCTGGTGTCTCTGTCGACGTCAATGGACGAAACCCACAGGAAAAGCATGAGGTCTTTACGCAATGGGCGAAAGATCACGGCGTACAGATAGGGTCTGTCAAGCCAGCCCAAATACCAGGACGTGGAGTCGGACTGGTCACGACGGCAAGCATCAAACAAAACGAGAAACTTATCTTTGTACCCCAAAAAGCCATGTTCAAGCCGAGGGAGAGCTATACCGGCGGAAATTTGTCACACAAAGCTTCACCTCATGCTCAGCTGGCCTTGAGCATCATGACGGAGTGCGAGAAACCTGAGTCGACATATAATATATGGAAATCTACTTGGCCCTCGCCACAAGACTTCGAGTCCAGCATGCCTCTTTTCTGGAGCTACAAGCTCAGGTCCCTTCTTCCACCGTCTGTGCAACAACCATTGGACCGACAGTTCGATGACTGGAACAGAGATGTCGAGTTTCGCAAGGACATGGCAGCGCACACATGTGATATCTCAGCGACTGAAGGCGAAGGAGATGTGATGAAATACTACTGGGCCATAGTAAACTCGAGAAGCTTTCACTTCAAACCACCAGGAGCCAAGCCCGGATTCATGGTGCTTTGCCCTTTCATAGACTACATGAATCACGGTCCCAGTGGCACAGGCGTCAACGTCAGGCAGACGGCCAAAGGATATGAGGTCACTGCAAACAGAGACTACGGTACGTATAACCATTTCTCATCTCTTGTTCCATACAGTAGGCTGTGCCATTTCACATTCGTTTGACTGTGCTTCCCGAACAGCAAGGTGAGCAATTGACAGAGAACGAGATTGGGCACAGACTAACTTTATTTGCAGTCGCCGGGGAAGAAGTACTTGCGACATACGGCGCGCATCCTAACGACAAGCTACTCGTCCACTATGGCTTCATCAATTCTAGCGAACCAGGTGCACCCTCTGACGATGATGTCCGCTTGGACCACTATATACTCGACAATCTCTCCAGCACGACTCGTGATCAACTCCAAGACGTCGGCTATCTGGGCTCGTACGCCCTTCTTCCAGCCACTAACGAAATATGTTTCAAAACACAAGTCGCAGTTCGTGCAGAGCTCCTGACCGCAAACGAATGGGAGTACTTCATCTCCAACGGAGAAGACTTGAGCAATGACCAGAGCGAGAAAGTGAAGCGGTGGCTGGAGCCTTTCCTAGATGGGTACCGAAGCGACGCCGAGAGCAAGATTGCAGAATTGAAGGCAATGAAGCCTCGAAAGTCAGAAGCAGGCCCTGTCCAGCTGCTCTTGGCGCGATGGCAGCAAATACATGATGCGCTGGACGCATTCGTTCGGGAAGGGTAGTTCGCGCTCATAGCTAGATCCGGTATCCGCAAACGCATGATCGTATAACAAACGCCTCGCTATGCACAATGCTATCTCATTCATTCATCCCAGTTCAGCATCTCTTCGAGCGGGTCACTCATCTCGTTCTGCGCCATCGACATGCGAGGAGACAATCCTTGCCCTTCGTCGTGCCTTCGCACATCTCTTCCCGCATATTAATCCTCATTCAACAAATCATCCAAGTCATCATCGTCCCAACCACCCTTCCGTCTCTGCACCACTACCCTGCCCGTCTCGCCTCTCCCTCCTCCACTCTTCTCAGCTTGTTCAGCCACAGCAGCCAGAATCTCCTTCAGTTGCTCCTCCCCAATCCTAGCCCTCAACTGCCCACTCCTCGCCAGCATGATTAATCTTGACTCCACATCTTCAGCTCTTTGCGCGTTGACCATGCGTATTCGTCCAAGACGATCGGCAGCGAGAGGTTCGAGGATTTGTGAGAGAATAGATTGACGAACTTCGGCTTCGCGGGCTCTGAGTGGTATGGAATTAGTAAACGTGATGATGGTTTGGGGGTTGCGAGCGACTCACTTCTGTTGCTCTTCTTGGCCTCCACTCCCGCCTGGGGCGGGCGAGCCACCGCCGCCTTGTTGCGACTGCAGCTGTTGGAGTCGCGCCGCTCTGATTGCTTCGAGGTCGCTGTCTGACATGGTCGTGGTCTGGGAATTAATGTTGACTGGAAGTGGGAGGGGAGAGACTATCACGTGCGGAGGAAAGGGCCGTGCTATCGATAAAGGAAGGTCGGGTGCCAAGGAGGAAGGGGCTTTCACGGATCTGGTGGGACTTCATCCTTTGCTTCACTGTTTGCTACTTTGCTCATCAGATCTGAGCGATTTAGTGAGCGCGAGCTGATGCAATGAAAGGCTGGAGAACATGGCTCTTCACTTTTAAATGCTTCCACTGGACAGTCTGCTTGGAGTATGAAACCCTCGAACCTGTCGGAGCGATGCACAACATTGGAACGTCTTGAGTGAGGCGCTGCTACCCTTTTGAGCCCTCACATCGCGCTCTCGGGCCTCTAGATGCTGCAGATGTTGTATTAGGTGCGACTTCGAAGCCCGGGCAGAGCTGTTGATCTGGAGAACATGGACGGGAAGGTGAGCGTAACGCCTTGCTCACCACATTGCTGGGTTGATCGCTTCATCATGGCAGAAATATCTCGAAGTCGGATTGTTGGCACTCGACAGCCTTAATCACTGCTATTGATGAGAGTGGACACTGAAGCTCACTCCAGTCGAGACCACTGGGCTTCTTCAATTTAGGTGCTACGATTGAGGATTGGATCCGGCGTGATGGGTGTGGCGGCTTCCATTGTAGGAAGGGCAGAGACAGACGAAGAAGAGTGTGAGAGCGTGCAAATCCACCTATCGCTACAGAGTTGTCGGAAACTCATCTCCTAGACTTGCTTCAGCACGACACAGTTCGGCTCTCGATGGCTTAGCGTGGCGTTCCGAGATGAGTGACTATCGACTTTATCAGAATTGTGAAGATGAGAGGTATCTCTCGGGCTCACGGCCTTTCTTGAGTAGCTGCTCGTGCACCTGGTGGCTTTGCGGAGATGGTAGGAGAAAGAGAATGTCAGGAGAGTCATGGAGTAAAAAAAGGAGCGGAAATAAGTCCAATGTGAGATTGGTTCGATCACCTACTTGCTCTCGCAGAGACACTCCAATCATGCTGGTGATGCTTCCGCCACGGTGCGCAGGGCTGCCTACTACTGTCGGGAGCAGTCCTATGTCTTCTTCTGGCGGATCGGTAGGTCGATCACACCTGTTTATTGGTTCTGACCGGCCTGGTTCTCGCTCTGGTCGCTTGCTTGTGGTGTTGATGCTAGAGCGGTCGCGAGTGCGTTGGCGCTCGCGAGATCTTGGCCACTCGTGCTGCTGCTATCACTTCGAGTCGGCTCTAGTTCCCCGGAGGCGCTTCGTACATTCGGAACTGAGCTGGACTGCTCTGTCTCTCTACGCTGGCGGAGGTACGTCTTCTCGTCGGCATCCTGCCCATACTTCTCGACTGCTCCGGCACGCAGCTTGTCATACTCGCGCTCCAGGCGCTCTTGGCTCTCGACGGTGGAGCCGTGTTGCTCTCTCATGACCTTGAATGTTCTGTCCCAGAAGCTTCTCTCATGCTCGGCCCAGCGCTCGTTTCTGTCCTCCCTGACGAGCTGCACCACCAGTTGGCACAGGATCTGCTTCTCCGACTCGATCGCCGCCTGAATGGTGATGAAGCCCGACATTGTTTGGTGGTGCTCCTGCGGATGATGGTGATGTTCAAAAAACGAATTGCTGCGACTTTTTGTTGACGTTCAAGTGGTGCATGAGTGTCTCGCGCACTGGTGCACTGCCACTTTACCGTTGATGTCGCTGGGCGATACGCAAGACGAAGGGCAAAATGCCAGGTAGCGGCACAAAATTTAAACAAGGGCGTCGCGTAATTGTCTTGCGCGAAGGCGTATGGGGGGAGAAAAGCGCAAGAAGACTGCCTCTGCCTCTAGCGGGAACTCGAACGCACGACCACCAGATAAAGAGGCTGAACACCGACAGTCTTGTCAAGGGACGACGAGGCCAAATACAGCAAAAAAAAGGAGTTGGTGGCCGCGGTCGTTCTTATGTGTTATCATGGGAAATGTTGATAACATGCGATGGAATCAATTGCACCCAAAATCATCTACGCTCTGACGATTGCTTCACGACCACCGAAAGCTTGGAATTTCTGTTGATTCTTAACAGCCCATTTCCTCGAGCCGGAGATCTTCCGCTTTCACTTTCACATGCGCTTCAAGATCTCTAGCTTGCGATTTCTCCCGCACCCATCACACTCGAGCACGATAATCGCTGGCTTTTCGACGCTGGCCGGTCAGATCAAAAGGATTCATGGATCGTAACTGCTTGCCATCGCAATGATCCTGCATCTGGTTGCTTCAGATTCTAAGATGTTCAAGCTTCTGCAAACGCGATCTCTTCTCGAATGGAAGTCGCTGGTGCAGGCAACCGTCAAATATTGCGCCCTCACTGCGAAGGAGGACCTCAGCATGATATGTGAATGTCAA
Organism: Pseudocercospora eumusae; assembly: GCA_001578235.1. NCBI lineage: Eukaryota > Fungi > Ascomycota > Dothideomycetes > Mycosphaerellales > Mycosphaerellaceae > Pseudocercospora > Pseudocercospora eumusae. The sequence goes on along the minus strand of LFZN01000018.1, from coordinate 120,392 downwards.
GCTCGCCGCAAAGAGCCGGATTAGGAACCTGTTACACGAGATGGTACGCACTTCTAGCTTAATTCCCCGGGAATCCTTCGAGACAGGTCTTTGGAAAGATCAACAGAAGAGCATTTGGTGCAAATGGGATGGACCGCACGGGTGTGCTTCATCATTGCAGCTTACTGTATCAAAGCAAACACATTGAAGAATGCACCGGACTGGAACTGCAATTGATATCATGAAGGATCCATGCCACGAAGACTTTGAATCTGCAACAACGTATAAATGCAGGTCTCTTGCACTTGCTCATCTTTAGCATCGCATCAAGATCTGGGTTAATCGAAAGCCGAAGAACCGAGGCTACGAAAGGGGAGAATCTCTGCTCGGAGACATGAGATCGAGAGCGATTGCTCAGCTGAACCGATGGAAATCTTCGCAAACCACTTGAATTGAAACGTTTTGCATGTCAAAGCAAGTAGATGTAGAAGCAGCATGAACGTCTTCAATGCCAAGGCTTATACATGCTTATCGATAAGCTTCGTGTATAAGTATCCTCGCATCCAAAATCCTCCATCCGCAAGACATCATCCTTCCCACGGCCCGATGTCATCGACATCACTCGTGTCTCTGAAACGGCAAAACGTGCTTATCGGTTCTCGAGATCCAAGACATCGCACGATGATTTGCTCTCGCAATTGCTGGCGCTGCAACTGAGACCTGTCCCGACCTTCCGTCTCACCCAGAACATTCGGCATGAAATGCCCAAGACAGCCCAAGATGACCACATCATGAGACGTCAGATCTCGCTGCCAAAATGGTGGTCTACGCTTATTGCCTCTGATCACCCCATTGTTCTGTCATCCGCCCACCGAGGGTTTCTGGAGGATCTCTTGCAAAGTTCTGGCGCTCGCACACTTGAGTGCGCAACGATCGAGGATTCGCATGGCGAGGTGCAAACCCTCCTGTTGAGTCTCGCGGCGACTGTTGGCGAAGAGCCACGATGAAGCTCGCTGTACCCACTGCTGCGTGAACACACTGAAGATCATATCCTCTCGCATGTACAGTGAGAGTAAGCTCAGTGCTGATCTCTCGCAAGGCTTCATCATGAAGCTGGTCTCCGCGTAGATCGCAGAAAGAAGCGGCGGAGCAGCTTGGTCTGGCATTAGTCGTCGGTCTTGTATGGCAGATTCTGGACGAGTCAGGAACTTCCACCGCAGAACACATTGGTCGTGTAGTTTCTCAGCAGCATCCGGAAGAGTGGCTCGATCAACAGACGGAGGTTGGAGAAAAGCTGGATTCTTCGAGTGTGCCGCAGCAGATTGCATGCCCAAACAGAAAAGTGCGCTTGCAAAGTTTTGTTGGTCTGGGTTTGCAAATCCGATGCCACGCACTTTGACCTCGACGAGAAGTCTCTGCGCAAAGGCAAGCTGTTGGCTTAGGTTTCCGGTCCGAGGTTCGAACATCGATCGAAGCGCCAACAAGCAGACCGCTTGCAACGCTGCAAAATCAGCCTTCTCGGTGACTGCTCCCAAGGAGGCTTTGGCCGCATCGAAGGCTGCATCAGACAGAAGCACCATCCGTGAATCGTTGCCGGGCAAGGTATGACAAGCAATCGAGTAAATCATGTACAGACTGAAAAAACCTCTAGGCCCGAGTTCGCTTATTGCAGGCTGATCTTTCTGTAGACAAAAGTCGTCGGAAGCCAGTATTGGATACAGCTGATGTATGTGCTCCAGATAAGATGATACTAAGAATTCATGCATTGCTTGGTCGAATCCAGCCACCTGGAGCTTAAGTGCAGGCAGAGCTATAGCCCTTCGTTCTAGCGGACGACATTCTGGAGTCTGCTCTTGTGCGGCTTGGCCGGCAGAAGGATCTGCAGCAGCTTTTTTGAGGCTTCTCAAGCGTAACAGCAGCGTAGCGACGTATTCTCGGTCGACAATTTCACCTGACGGGTGGTCCAGGAACTTGCATTGCTCTCTGACTTTTGAGCAATTCGAGCATGCTGGCAGATTCGTATCGCAACGGCGCTTCGTACTTCGACAATGAATACAAGCTGGAAGAAACTGCAGGATTGTGCTCAATTCCTCTTCTGTGCTCATGGTCATCACGCGCTGGAAGGAAGATGGAGATTGAGAGCCTGTGCTAATTGCGTTCTGTAGTGGTGCATGAGCTCCGCATATTGCTTCAAGGGCCTTGCCTGCAGACACGACCCCCGCACTGGATAACAAGGGCCTGATCAGGTACGAGGCCACTTTCTGCTATCATCTTATCATACAGTCATGTGTTCTGTACAGATATGAAGTCCGGGTGAGAGAGCAATGTTTAGCACAATCAGGCGCAACAATCAACATATTCCAAGCCGGAATGCCTCGGAACAATCGGGTTCGTAGACGAGCATTGTCGTGTGCGCGATGCAAGAGAAGGAAGATCAAATGTGATCCAATAGGCAATTCCTGTTCGATGTGCTTGAATGCTGGAGTTTTCTGTGTCGCGCTGGATGCCGCAACAAATGAGACCGCACCCCGAAGCATTGTCAAGTTCCTCGAAAACCAGATTGCCCTTCTTGAGGGCCAACTCATGACACTGCCCGGGAAGGACGTGAAGACTTGGAGGCCTAGCATCAAAAGTTTCCAAGAGGCCACGTGCAGCGCGCTGTCGCTGGGCTTGACCAGTAACGTTCCATTAGCACAGTGCGCCATCTCTCCGACTGAAATACCAGTAGCTAATAAGGATTTGTTTGGCATATCTGATCTGGACGAAAACCATCCAAGGACTATCCTCAATCCTCGACCGAAGCAGATCAGCATCAGCTCCATACCACTACACATCGCCGAATTCCTGTTCAGAACATACGTACAGAGAATTATTCCTCAATACCCAATATTCCACACGGTGCAGGTTGAGCTGGCTTTCGATGAGTGCTTCGTCCTCCCTGGCGCCTGCGTCGATGCTGGAGAGCCGAGCCTTCGAAGTCTGTACATAGTCAGCATCATTGTTGCCATTTCGCTCACCACTGCGGCACGAAACAAGCAAGCAAGGGCTCAGTCGATCGCAGCGTCTCTTGTCCGAAGCGCTATGTTCTATGCGCCATCGGTGCTCACGAATGACTTGGACGGACTGCAATGCCTCTTACTCCTCATACAATACACTTTCTTGGACCCCAGCGTGGCAAATCTGTGGCTATTGGCTGGCTTGGCAAGCGAAGCCTGCATCGACCTTGGTCTACACGTTGAAGAAACTTCATCTGCGTTGAGCCCGCTTCAGCTAGATCTACGGAGAAGGATATTTTGGTGCGCATACGAGATGGAGATAGCTGTCTGTGCAGGTCTTCAGCGTCCACTCAGACTGATCGCTGCAGACATCAGCGCCTCTTTCCCGTCCCAAGAAAGCGACCAGGCTATCACTCATGCTAGCATCGACACGACTGGAATAGAGACCAAGTTCATTTCTCGGCGAATATGGGGCTTCCGAATCATTGAGTCTTCGGTCTTGGAAATGCTCTATCAAGATGCACCATGCCTTTCAGAGCCCGCGCTGGAGTCCTGGATGGAAGATGTCGAAGGCAAAATTCTCGAGTGGAGAGAAGAAGTACATCAGTCCGCCTCCTGCAATCGAGACCCGGCCTTGAGGTCACAATGGGACGAAATCGAGCTATACGTCGACATTGCTTACGAATGGATATTGGTGCTGATGTATCGTCCTTGTCCCGGACTGAAAGCACGCAAAAGAGAGCATCTGATGAAAGCATTTGATGCCGGCGTCAAAGTGGCCACGGGCTACTTCACGCAGGCCAACCGAGGCTATGGCTTTTTGAAATATGTCTTCCATCCATGCCACCACTCTTTTGCTTCCGCCATGGTCTTCCTTCAGGCACTGAAGTACTGCAAAGAGGAGATCTCGGATTCATATACCTTGACAGAGGTTCGCGAATACTTGACCTGCTTCTCGCGCTTTTTCTCTGCAATCGCCGAGCGCTGGCCAGCGGCAGCTCACTGCCTTGACGACATTCAGCGCTTGTGGACGCCGATCTACGATGAGTACATCACATTCCTCCGTCATAAGCAACAGAATGTCCAGCTCGCTGTACTTACTAGTCCTCTGGAGTCTATACATACAGTCGAAAGTATTGGTGATATGGCAGACTTGTTTGAGTGGTGGCCGACATTCAATCCAATTGCGGAAGTCACTGGTTTCGCAACGCAGAACAATCCTAGCTCGGCTGTCCCATACGATTGGCAAGCTGAGTTCCAGTTCGATGCAGATGCCTTCAGCCAGGAGTTCATTTGATAGCTATATGGCCATGGGCCTCTTACAAGACGGTCTCAAATTCAGTCAGGGAGCTATGATCAATACCACACGAGATTACGTAAAGCGAAAAGGCGTTCAACGTTGACAGGTACAAGATTGTATAATACAGTGGATCAGAAGCCAAGCTGGATCACTTCTTCTGGTGCGATCGGCCTTCCCACCTTCACGACAGCTTTCCGAGCACTCAGATCCATGGCAATGCTGAACAATGTCGCGAATGTCGATGCATCCTTCTGCGCTCGGCATATGCTCGCTGGGAAGCTGGTCTCGTCTGAGAGCATTCTGGATATCGAGTCAAGACTTTGCTTCTCCGACGCAGTAGACAGCTCCTCAATTTTCGCCAGTCGGACGCTGGAATCGTCGAGCCAAGGAATATCCGTTACTCCTGGGTGTTCTACAATATAGTGATTGGTGTGGAAGATCTTGTTGGATCGCGCTTGGATCTCCTGCACATCACAGGAGCTCCACTCCAGCCCAACGCTTTGCTCTGGGTCCGCCAGCAAGTAGTGGCAAGCAGAAGCTACGCCGTATCCTTTGAGCTCGTCGATTGCTTGCTTTGCACTTTCGCTCTCCAGAGCCAGACGCAACCCGAGATGACAAGGTATCCTCTCCACGTCCAAGCCAGGGATCCTGATGGCATTGAGACAGACACCGACTCCTGCTGAGTTCAGCCCGATTTTACCAATCAAGCCAGCTTCAGTTACCATCTTGATCGTTGGCTTGCTTCGTTGGTCAATGGTCAAGAGAACGAGATTTTCTTGCTGATCTGTCATCCAATCCCAGTTCTGAGCTAAAAACATTGCATCCTTGGTCTTCCATGACAGGGCAGTGCAGCCATCACTTGTGCTTTTGGCTTGGTTCCACAGGCCAAAGGTGACCTCAGTTCGAACATTGATTGCAATAATGTCGATCAATGGTAGTTGAGCACCTTCGGCAATGCCTATTCACTGGTCAGCGGCACAGAAAAGAAGTCCAAAGTTCCCCACGACTCACCTCGCATCTCTTCTAAGAACGAGGGCCATTTTGATTTTATGACGGGCTCGAACATCTGGGCAATCTCCTGCACTTGATGCCATTCTTTTCCGGCGTTCTGCTTGAATAGCTTGGCATAGAATGCTATGCATCTGCTGATGGCCTCTCGAGCTTCAGTGCCATGCTTCAAGCCTATCTGTATTCGAACGTATCATCATATTTAGCACACCTGTCACGCAAACGATTTCACTCAATATCCCTTACCTCATGCGGGCTTCCCGAGCACTCAATTCTTAGCATCTCGCCGCTCAGATCTTCACGGCTGTGTTCTTCCTAGCGTGGAACAAAATTCAGAATTTCTTCTTGAATCCAAATCCAAAATATCATGTGCTCTTTCTGCGCCCTACATCATTCATCCTCAGTCACGAGACAGCGGCCTCCACTGTATCAACAAAGACCCACTATTGGTCAATGTGAGCTCACAAGACCCCCTCCTCTGCCCGCTCAAGTCCGTCGCCTACGTCCGACCGACAAGGGTCTTCCCAGCATTTGGAGAACATGTTCGACATTAATTGCATGCAAACTTCGATGCTGCTGATAGCACCTTGATGAGGCATTGGCTGTACAAAGCTGAGCTCTGGGTTGCGATTTTTTACGACAGTAAGGAACCAAATTTCTTGTGTAATTCTTGGTAAAGTTGTCGGTGAAAAGCGACGGACGATGGCGCGGGCTGGGAGGGAGACATGGCGGGTGTACGATGACATAGCTAGACATATATTGGCCGACTCAGTGCAGTCATTAAAAAACTGTTTGGATGTCACAGAAGCTGTGATTCAAGATCTGGATATCACAACGTCGAGATGGGCAAGAAAAGAGTCTTGGTTGGTTATGGCAGTATGTTGCCTTCTTCCTGTGACTAGAATTGTACTTTTACTGACATTGGTGCTTCGCAGTCGATCTGGACGCTGTCGTATGTGATTTGATTCTTGCCGGGACTGGTGAAGGTCTTCTGTCGTGCTGATCAGCTCCAAGGCCAATTGGATCAATACCTGCGATGGCTCACCGCAGACTCCAACGAATGTCTCCCGAGGCGTCTTTGGTGCCACGGTGGGCACGGATAGATTACTCAAGATGTTCGATAGATACGGCATCAAAGCCACCTGGTTCACACCAGCCCAGTAAGTTCTACGACGAGGCGAGCCTATGACGAGTCTTACGAATGCCGTAGTACCTTGGAGTCCTTCCCTTCACAGCTGGCGAAAGTGAGGGACTCCGGTCACGAGATCGGTCTGCACGGTTATACCCATGAGAACATTGCCAAGCTCAATGCACAACAGCAGCTGGACGTACTCACGCGCTCTATTGATGCCGTGACAAAGTTCACAGGCAAGAAGCCAAAGGGTTACACTGCTCCTCTCTGGGCGACGTCGAAAGAGTTGATCCCGCAGCTCCAGGATGCCGGCATCCTTTACGACCACTCTTTCATGCACCATGATGTGCAGCCTTACTGGGCGCCTGATACCCTAGCGTTTTCGTGGGTCGAGACCAACGTGGCCAATTCGGCTAGCTCCTGGATGATGCCAATGACCACGATGAAGCCATCCAAGGTAGTAGAGGTAAGACTCTGAAGTTTAGCGGATTTGAGTGCGTGCTGACAACTTCTGTTGATCCCATCGAATTGGCATCTCGACGATTGGCCGCCGCTCAATCCAATCCCAGACATGGGCTGGGCTCAAGGCTACGTTGATACACACAGTGTCGAAAGGCTCTGGAAAGAGCAGTTTGACTTCGCCTATCGCGAGTATGATGAGTTCATCTTTCCCATGTCGATACATCCTCAGGTGTCAGGCAAGCCGCAGGTGATCATGATGCACGAGCGGTGAGTAGCGTGTTAGAAGCAAGTCTCGAAGGTGCTGTATTGATCATTGCACAGAATAATCGAGCACATCAACAAGCATCCGGGCGTGGAATGGATGACTCTGAGCGGGATGGCGGAAGAGTTTGTCGCTGGAAGAATTACAGGTGCGACCATCGAAGGCGGTGTCGACCCTACTGCAAGAATGTGAAAAGAGAACTCCTGTAGTCGCATCGATGCCTGGTAGCCTTTCCTGTGCCGCGGGAGATCATGTGAATTTATATAAGTTTCTGAGACATGTAACACGTAACTTGTGCTTTCTCAGATAGCATCCTGTCAAGGAGACCATCCAGATTCCGGGCAAGGCTCCGCTATACAGCAGTCCGGATCTGAAATGGGTTCGTATGAGCAACGGGCGGGGCTGAACCATACTGGGGTGCTACGGCGGATGGCAAGCGTAGGCGTTCTAGCAGCAGAGGCGTTAGTGACACCCACAACCAGGTTGTACTCTCGATAAGGTTCTAGATGAGATCTGTTGAAGCGGACGTCTTGGCTCGATCTCTTGTCCGAGTCATAGGAGGTCGCTGCCCAGCATGTGAGGGACAAATACCTCTGTGTAGCAAGGCATCCCTTCATAACCCAGTCCCTCCGCCAAACCTCAAGTGGCAAGGTCTCGGAAAAAGTCTTCTGTAAGCCCGAAGGTGTGGTCCAGAGCTGCTCGAGCTGCGAACCGTACCCTGTAGCGACTGAGTTGTGAATGCGAACACTAACACGTAGCTATTCGACCGAAGATACTGTGTGAAAGAACGACTCCTAGCCCGAGACCTGTCAAAGCGAGCCGGTAACCATCCGATCGAAGTAGTGTAGATGAAGCGGAGCCTTAGATACGTCTGAAGTCTCATCTCAGCGCGCGAGCTTGTGGGAATGCTTTGATGCTCTGCTGGATGCTATGCATGCCTGGTATCCTCATCAGCCGAGTGAGGGTCGTGAACTGTGCCATTGTCAGCCGGTGTCCGGTGGCCTGTTATGGGCCTCGGAGGTACAGTAGAAGATGGGATCAAATGAGGTTGGAAAGCTTGGCTTGCAGTTGTTGCGTTGTCTACAGTACTATAATTAGAACATACTAGCGTCACATTTGTCCTTGGCTTCCACATGACAAACCTCATACGCCGTCCGGACAATCTTGCCTCCAGCTGACTTCTTCGAGCAGAGCCCACAGAGCATTTCAGCACGCGAATCTCAAGCATAATAATTCGTAATAAGCCACGCAGCGTGCGCAACGGAGCAACCCAGAAGCATCCATTTTGCTTCTGCCAAGATTATTCTACTGTAGAATAGGTGAGCAGGGACGCTCGCCACGGAGCAGTCCCGACCAACATCGCACATGGAAACGACATGTTCGCAGTGCATATACCGGCTCGGGGAAGCCAGGGCCCTTGGACAATGCCAGTGAACTTTGAAAGTGCCTAATAGGGTGTTCAAATGTGCTTGTTAAGCGAGAACTCAGTAATCGGCACGCTCAAAACTCTACCCTCGGAATTGACTAAGCGGTGTAGTTACCGTACATATGCCTTGTACGCAGGGAGGGAGGTTACATATGTACATTCGAGGTACCGTCAATCTTCACTCGGTTCGTACAGCTTCCACTCGCGATTCCGAACTCAATGTCCCAATTGAGTACAACCTTCCGGAACAGAAACAACCACTGGCTATCAATCCTGGCGAGTGCTTTGCGGATGGTCTCTGGTCAGTCTACCATGATAATAAGCTGTCCATGCTGCACAACGCACTGGCCGGGGCCCGTCGTCTTCCTCATGCCTCCCTCTCCTCCAACTGCATGTGTTGGCTAGGAGCTTAAAGGTCTAGACGACTTCTGTGAGCTCTAGAAAGCACAACTACGTCTAATGGTCTTTTGTGCTGGTCTGTAGTAGGTATCATATTCCAGGTTCAGGAAGGCATGTGTGCTGGAAAGCTCACGAGGGTTCGGAATGCATCCGAGCGATCTCTACTCGACAAGCGATGTCTATACACTCATTAGCGGGAAGAGGGCCAGGTCGTTGTACTTGCGCAACTCTGCTTAGAATTTCAGCGTGAGTGGGAACGTGGAAAGGACTCGGGTATGCGTCTATGCATCACCTCGTAAAGCCACAAATATGGTATTAGCAACCGCGAGGACCATGCAAGTCCGAATGTCTCTACATGAGTCTCTTAGATGTAATCGTCCTCGAGATCCCCGACCACTGCCATGTCGGTTAAAGCATCGTCATCGTCACCCGCAAGCCTCTCGATCAGCTCGAAGATATCTTCGTTGTTAATCCGGCTAACATCAAGACCTTCACCATCGGGAGCCGTGATTTTGGTGGACCCGTTCTCGCTGTTGCCATCATTTCCTACTGGAACTGGAGCAAAGCTCAGGACGCGAATGCACTTGGTCGGAAGTACACCTAGCCTGCGATATGGCTGGCGTGCTAGCAGTCGTCGTGTTCGATTTCGCAAGGTTGTGTACGTCGCCATGATGCAGTCGTCATACATGGCCATGAAGCTGATGGGAACCGCTAACTTCTGTGAGAGGCTGGATGCAAAGGCGAAACTGGGCCTGCAGGAACGTTTGTCTAGTCGATCATCATCTGTGAGGCCAAGGACGTACACCCGATCCTGTATCTCAAACATGAGCCTGTGGTCCTTGACAGAAAGCCATCCGCCAAGGTCGAAAGTCGAGCCATCGGAATCACATTCAACGATTGCAGTCTGCTTGTTGAACTCTGCGGTGGATGTAATGGCTTTCCGCCAATCCGTGCATATAAACACTCTGCCGCCACGAGAGATGCCAACAAACAAGTCGGAAGTCCTGCTGAACATGCCAGCGCCAAACTCGTCCTCGTCTAATGGCATGAATTCGCCATCATGCAGAGGCAGGCGGCCACTTACAACTTCCAAAGGTACAGTGTGGCCAGAGCGACCTTCGTCCAGCGGCTGAAGGCCCCTTCTGAAGTGCAGTTCGGCGTTCCTATCAGGACTCGTCAAGCCAGGAAGACCGTTGAAAGGTCCACTTGGACTGCTTCGATTGATGGGAAATCCTCTGTAAGCCACATCTGGATGAAGTACGTGTGAGAAGTTATGGCCACATAGTCGCGGGTTCAAGACGCCCAAGAATCGTCCAGAATGTTTGTCGAAGAAATGATAACCTTTCGGTCCGAGCGAGTAGGCGACAGTATCGTGACATTGATCGAGATGGCCAACAGCTCCTTCTTCAAGATCTCTAATGTGTGTCTTCAAGGAAGGTATGCCAGTGGTCATGCTCTCGTAAACAAAACCCTCACCATCTGAAGAGACGACACATAGAGTGTCGAATGAAAGCTGGAAGCCTCTTGTGGTAGACTCATGAGGGAGAATTGCCACTTGCTTGAACTCTCCTCTGCCGGTGCCCTCTTGCTCGGTCCGCCATACCTCCACGGCATTTCCCTCGCGATCCCAGACAGCCGTGCCATCTTGGTATTCCAAGTGTGCAAACGGACGCACCGATTCGAGGCTCCACAGGAGATGACCAGAGTCCATGTCAGTGACTTTCAATGCGCCACCTTGTGAAGTAGAGAGGATAAGTCGGCGCTTGAAATCTGGCTTGAATCTCCATACTGGCACGTCGCCAACCTGTATTATGGACTCGCGCAATTCAGGTTGCTCTCTCTTCCAATTCCTCTCAAGTAGGGTTTGACGCCGGCACAAGTCCTTCCACGATGCCACCTCCTCTGGCTTGAGCCATTTTGAGTACGAGCTCGATTCCCGCAGCCAAGAAAAGTCTTTGGCGCCTGCGGGATGGCACGTCTTGGTATGAGATGAGTAGATTGAATTTTGATGAGTTTTGTCGATGAATGTGTGCCAGCTCGTGTTCAGCGAAGTCAGCCGTGCAAGGCTCTCAGCTGAGGTGAAGTCCAGAATGCGAAGCACTAGCTCCGCGGGCAGTAGTCGCAGCGGATCACCCATTTTCCGAGCGAAGCCGGATGTTTTTAGGCCGTAGTTGGCGCGTTAGGTATAGAAGGTGCTATGCGTGCAGTGTTCGCCGGGGGTTCAATCTAGAGAGTTCCCGTTCTCATTGGTAGAAATCAACTTGTAACACGTGACCATCAACAAATGACGTAACTATGAATAATATAACACAACATCACGTGACCTGAATATTACGTAACCTACTTCGACGCGACCTACCGAAAATCACGTAACTCATTACCACGTGACTTTCCGCCGCTTGCGTCCGGCTTCGCTCGGCCATACTGACCTGCAACGCGGGTCTACGGATACTTTATACCCTAGGAGTGAAGCGTTCTTTCGGACACCGAGCTTGAAACTGGATGCAAAGATCTGACCGTGATGATGTCAAATGTGACGTCCTAAGGCACCAACATATTGCCTAATGGGGTTAGTCGTCATTTCCAGAGATAGGAACACGACTGCAAGTGAGTGGACATCTAAGTAGCCATTTCGAACGTCTGGTGCAGACATCAAGACTTTACAATGGCTGAGAGACGACTAAGATTCTAAACTGGCCAGCAAAAAGATCGAAAGCTACAGAGCTGAGAGTTGTGTTGCAGTATGAGAACATGATACTGTCAACGATGCAATGACCAATGCTCTAGATTGCGATTGTAAGACATTTCTTGGTCTTCATCCAGACGAGATGAGTCTGGTGATGGGAAGTGAAGAGCGAGCTCAGAAACTTTCATCTCATGTCTGTGGCCACGAGAAGCTGATCTCGACCTATGAATCGGCTTGTGACACCTGCCATACGAGACCACAGCTTCCAACTTGTTAAGCCATCTTTTTGCGAGCTCGTAGGCGCTTATCGTTGGGGATCGCTGATGGGGCGGAAGGATTGTTGCAGATAAGCAATTTTCCCGTGAAAGACTCGGCTACACAGAGAGACAGCATGCCCTCGGTAGCAAAGATGAACATGCCTGGCTTCTAGCGATTCGACGACCATTGTGCCTGTCCAGATCATCGTCAACCGTTCCTCATATCTGCTCAAGCTGGAGAAGTCGCATGAATGAAGAGTGGGCTAGTCGAGAGAGATTGGTCGCGTTGTGTCCCACATCTGATCGAGATGTCTGGAAGAAGTCAGCGATGGTCATCGTCATGCTGATTATATATGGCATTCTCGGTCGCAAAGCGAGCTGTTGAGTCGGTATGCGCAGTCTCGCGTGTATCGGACCTGGCCGACACGTTAGTAGCTTTTGCCGCGTAGTCGCGTGATTTCTGTACTATGTGCCGGCTTATACTTGTCAGTTGGCGCGGGGAGAACCCTAGCCCTCCGAAAGAGGTCTTAGCAAGTACTTACACCGCTATTTTCTACTAAATGTTGCTCTCTAGTCCTCTTTCTAATGCCTAGAATCCTCTAGTTTATCGTAGATATCGTGTCGTCGGTAATTTAGTAGTATAGACCCTTCTAAGGTGTTATTAGCAACTATAGTTAAGAAAGCGCGCATTAACGACGACTAGTAAGGCCAATTAATTAATCTCTTCGAGAAGAACTTTACCGCCGAGCAAATACATGCCTTTACTAAGCTACTAATATCTATCCGGTCTATGTATCGATACTAAGAGAAGTACCGCTTATATAGTACTTTATATACTAAGAACACTAGTACGTAGCGTAGACGAAAGTAAGCCCTCCTCGCGATAGAGGTAGACTTCCTACTATCGTATCTCGACGATCGTCCGGACGCCTACTTTATAGAGATGATCTAAGCTCTTTAAGACGAATTTGTAAGGTAGCTAGGCTTCGGCCTTAAAGTAATGGCGGAGAGGGTGCGGTTAAGCTTCGACCTACTCTTATTAGTAGGGTATTAAAAAGGAATAAGTATACTCGTAAGGACGTAAAGCGGTAGGCGAAGGAGCGAAACCTATTTCTTAGGGCTTTATAAACGATTAGGTGCGTAAAGTAGCCGGTAGATCGCTTAGTATTCATCGACGAGACTACTAGTAATTAGAAGACAGGTTAGCGGAAGTATAGCTAAAGTCTAAGAGGTATTACTTGTATGGATGTTTAGTATACGAAGCGAGAAGTACGCTAGTTAGTATTACCGGCTTTCACGGTTTATAGGTACTTACTATGCACCTATATATACTAAGGATCGATTAATAGTGATCGTTTCTATACCTAGATTACTAAGTAGGTGTTGCCTTACCTCGAAGATAGTCTACCGATAATATTTGTAATAGATAATGCGAGTATCTACTATGGGTTAAGGATTAAATAGGCGATATTAGATGCCGGGTATCGACTAGAGTACTTACTACTATATTCACCGGATTTAAATCCTATCGAAGGTAGCTTTAATCTATTAAAGAAGACTATTAAAAGGCATAGAAATTAGTAGCCGAAGTTCGTTAGCTTTTAAGATTACTTACTATATTATCTTTACCTATATAAAGGCCGCCGGGCGCGTAAACTCTTCGTATACGCTAGATATAATGTCGACGGGGTAGATTTACCGTACGACGCTTCTTAATTCGAGTCGACCGCTAGTAACGCTCAGAATATAATGGCACTCGACCCGCAGGAGTCCTAATAGATATAGTAGGCTTAGAATACCGAGCCGTCGGTGCTTAACGACGTAGAAGCGCTATATGCATTATATAAAGAAGATAATAAGGAAGATAAGGAATAAGAGGTAGATTTTAACGACTTCGAGTAATACTAATCGGTACTAGCGTACGGCAAGCGCCGTAGGTAGAAATTAGAATAAATATGTTCGAACGCTAGCTTTACCTATCGCGCTTTATATTCCACAATTAACGCATTATATTAATTAACTACATATAGGCTAAATAAGTACTATTACCGCAAGAATCTCCCGCTTATTACAAGTTTGTATATATTATAGATGTGTAAAGATCGTAGCCTAGGCGAAGCTAAGAATTCTTAAAAATTCTCTCCCTCCTTAGTAGCGGCTACTTCCGCCGCTATAACCTTATCCTATTTCTTCCTTATAAACTCGATAATCGCTTTCTTTAGTTTTAATCGCATACTATCTACTTTCTCGAGCGCCGCCGGCTAGTCGTCCTTTATTAGATTATAGATAGTCTCTAACGTCTAGCCTATGCCGACGAAATAGGTAATATAGGGCCGTAAATAGTCGTAGTCCTAGAATTCGCGGTAAAGGGTTACCTAGTTAAAGAATTCCACCGTTAGCTATTCGCACTAAACGATATTCCGAGGTAGTACAACATCGCGTAAACTAGTCCTTATAAGAGCTCGAGAAGGTATCTTACTTAGCGTACTAGGAATAACACTACTACCTCGTAATTTGCTATCTAAAATACGACTAAGATCTTTACCGAAGTTGTTATAAATAATAGGTTAGAAGCTAGCGCTAGCGCTAGGTCTACGAGGCGAGTCGGATTTACTATTACGGCGACCTCTTATCTTCCGAACCTTATTCTTCTATAGGTTAGACTCGACCTTTCTCTTAATTAATTTAATCTCTAGTCTTACTAGTAACCTATCTTCGAGAGCGCTAGTTTGCTTATTAATCTTCTACTCTCCGGACGCGATCGCTTTATAGCCTTCGATTATTATAGCTTCGAAGAACGGAAAGTAATTCTCGCTATAATCCTTTAACTTCCGGTCACGCTAGTACGCATGCTTACTAGCCTTCTAGAAGTTACTATAGTCCTTTATCGCGCATAGAAAGTTACGGATAATCTAGTAGTCGTACCGCTTCTAAGTCTCGAGTTTAGCTATTATAACACCGGCGTTAGAAAGCTAAATTAAGGTTAGATTAGAAGCCGGTTTAGATACTAACTTCTTAATGCCTAAGCTAGCCGCTACTAGTTTAGGCTTCGTTATAAAGTCGATATTAATGAAGACATTCTTTCGCGAGGTAAGCGTTAATCCTTTAGTAACTTCTAGAGCATTAGTATAGACCTTATCGCTATTAATGTCATCTCTAGCTTAATGCTAATCGCTAGTAAAAGCCGACTTCTAACCGTCGGCTCTAATACGGATTACGACCCGATTAATCGCCGCTAGAGCGTTTAACTTCGCTATCTTCGCTACTTACGCGTATATATTCTAAGCCTCTTATTTATTAGCGAATAAGAACTTTACCGGCTTAATCGCTATTATCCGCGCCGCGCCCTTCTTCGTCGTATTAAACAACGTCTATTACCCTTTATAATAGAAGATCTTATCTAAGAAAGAGCTAGGTTAAGTAATCGGAGCGTTGCCTATAGCGAGGGCGGTAGTACTATTAGTAGTAGTAGCCGCCTCTAGCTCGGCGTTAAAAGAGGAGGCTATAGAGGTCGTAGCGGAGGAAGAAATAGCTATTTTTAGCGGTTCTATACCGCTAATCTCCTCCGTTAGTATTACTACGGTCTCCTTACTTAGTAGACCCGTTAGGTCGGTAGTAACGGCGGTAGTCGCTTAACCCGCCTTACCGCTCTTCGAGGAGCTACCGCTACCCTTTACCGTGTTAGCTATTCGTCTTATTAGCGGCGGACTAATAGGCTTCTCGAGTAAAGCGCTAATTACCTTCTTCTTAGCCGTAGAGACATTATTTACTTGTTGTTAGTCGTCTAATCGCACTAGAGGGATGCTAGTAGTCGTACGTGTCGATCTTATTAGCGCCATTATTACGGTAGAAGGCTAGAAATTAATAGAGATACGCGTACGATGCTTAAAGATACGATTATCCTCTATACGACGACGATAATTAGGAAGAAATACGAGATTCTACACGTAAAACTGCCCCTATCGCCTACCCCTATACGGCTTAGAGGAGGAGGAGGCTCTGCGGACCGTACTGACAAGAATAAGCCGGCACATAGTACGGCTGAAATGGCATTTGCCCGGTCGAGCTTAAGGCCTTTCGCTGTACACCTCTAAACCGCCGCTTTTGCCATTCGCCAAGCCCGCTATCATTTCTGCCAAGGGGCGGGGAGATAGTACCAACACCATTGAAAGACGGCTCTCCTGCCTTTCTAGTCGTTAGATGGCGGCATATCGAGGCGCGTATCTTGCGTCCGTTTCAAAGAGAGAACGCTGCGCCGCGAATGAGCAGGATCGTGCCGCTGCGACCCACTGCGTTCTGGCCCGGAATATCCAATATCATCCATATGGCATATGGCCATACCACATGCATCGAGCTCTTCTACTTGCCATACAGGACAGTGGTACCATAGCCTTGGCTACCGGGCCGTGCATGCGCATTGAGAAGGTCGCTTGTCGTTCGCTAGATTGTGGTGGGACCAAGCTCTAATAAACACGCCACATTATCTTCCTCCGAGGCTGCGCTACGGCTGACACGGCGGCTGTCGTTCTTGGAAGCCCGGCCGGCCTGCAGTTGCAATTGGTGGCACAATCTGGTAAAAACAACTCATTCATCAGAAGAGATCGTGTCGCTATTATTCTAGTGCTTGTGCTGATCACAGGCCAAATCGCATGGAAGACCTAACCTCAGTCGGCAGGCGTCAAGACTTGTGAACGCTTGCGCAGAGCTTCCATCGTAATAAGTTAATAACCTTCCCCGCGAGGCTTGTGGTTGGTCGAGGGCCAAAGGGTCTCGAAGATAGGTACTGATAGAGAGTACCACCATGCAATGCGACACGCCAGGATCAACACTCGCTTCGCCTGGGTAGGGTGGGCTGCAAAGAGCATAAATTTTACATGCCCTGCGGTAGACTTCCAGCACACGTAAATTCTCGCGTGGTCCCACCGCCTGTCCTATCAATTCCCTTGTGTCTAGGTGAATAGACATAAACGCAGCCCACGATGGCGAACGTTAATGAGGCTATCGATAGAACCATCGAGCCCATGGTATGCTTGCTTTGTGATGCTTGGGGGGTGTCCCCGGATGCCATGCCCAGGGCTAATTATATCATCCTAGGGCAATATAAACCCAGACGTTCCGCCCCTTACTGAGAAGAAGAATGTGTTTAATAATACCTCCGGCGACCGTAACGTAGAGTACAACACAGAGAAAATGGACTCGTCGAGCAGCAATGAGGACAAGGAGTTCGCAAAGGTCGGCACGACCTACGTCGGAGAGATGGAGGAGGATGAATTCCAGAAGCCTGGATCCGAAGACATCACCGAGCAAGATCCATTCGTCCCGTTCCAAGACTTGCCCGACGAGAGACATATCATCGTGACCATTCGAGCAATCGTCATTGGTGTCATCTGTGGTGCTCTGGTCAACGCCTCCAACGTGTACCTTGGACTCAAGACTGGCTGGACCTTCGGCGCGAGTTTGTTCGGTGCAATCATTGGTTTCGCGGTGCTCAAGCCTCTCGGTAGGAAACTTCCAGAGTCATTTCCAATTCTCGGAGGCGAATTCGGCCCCCGCGAGAACAACATTGTCCAGACTGCCGCGACAGCTGCAGGCGGTCTGTCCGGCGTCTTCGTCTCCGGTATTCCAGCTCTGTACCAGCTCGGCTTGCTGAGCACACCGAAAGAGGACTTCAGCCGCCTGATTACACTCACCATCGTCGGTGCTTACTTCGGATTTCTCATGTCGACGCCACTTCGCAAATTCTTCATCATCTATGTTGCCCGTGAGTTGAAGTTGATCTTTCCAACTCCTTCGGCTACTGCAATGACCATCCGTGCCATGCACATGGCTGCAACCGGAGAGGCAATTGCAAAGATGAAGATGAGAGCACTCTCATATGCCTTTTCTGCTGCTTTCCTCCTGCGTGTCGTGTCTCAGTATGCGATCGGTATCCTCTGGGACTGGCACATCTTCACCTGGTTCTTTATCTGGGGCAAGTACAACAACCAAGCGCTGGCTGTCGAGAATTGGGGCTGGATGATCGAATGGACTCCAGCATTCATCGGTGCAGGCATGCTTGTTGGATTGAACACAGCCGTCTCCTTCTACGGAGGATCCATTCTGGCTTGGGGTATCATCGGACCGGCTCTTGTGCACAACAACGTTGCTTTCGGCAAGCAATTATATCCAAAGGATGAGAAGTGGTCTGGCATTGTGTCCTTCGCTTCTTTGAGCGCTCATGCGTCCACCAAGGAGACTCCTAGCCCACGCTTTTGGCTGTTGTGGCCTGGCGTGCTTACGATGATCGTGGTTTCATTCGTCGAACTTGGTCTTCAATACAAGGTCTTCTTCCACGTTTCCAAAGCCATCTACCGTGGCAGCTGCGCTGGAATTGCTGCTGCTATGAGGAAGATGGGCAAGCCCTCCGAAGCCATGGAGCGCAAAGGAGCACAAAGGGAGGCCGATTTGGTCCAAGACTTCGCCGAGGACAAGGAGCTTGTCAAGTGGTGGATGTGGGCTCCAGCCATCGTGTTTGTGATCATCATGACTTGTGTCGTCATGGGTGTGCAGTTCGATATGCCCGTCGGCATGTCACTGCTCTCCATTTTCCTGGCCTTCTTCTTCTCGCTACTCGCTGTCCAGTGCGCAGGTGTCACCGACATCACCCCACTGACTGCTGCTTCCAAGGCTTCCCAGATCGTTCTCGGAGGTGCAACTAAGGGCGAGCACTGGCAAACTCAGCATGCCCAGCGTCTCAACTTGCTCGGTGGTTCCCTTGCCTCTATTGGTGCCGGCCAAGCCTCCGACCTTGTCGGTGATTTCCGTGTCGGATTCCTGCTCAAGACATCTCCCAAGCAACAATGGCTAGCTCAAGGTCTAGGAACGGTCGTCGCCTGTTTCTTGGCTCCAGCACTCTTCATGCTTTTCGCCGACGCATACCCATGCATCCTGGACCCATCCGCAGAGAAGTGTCCATTCAGTGCCCCATCAGTCTCTGCCTGGAGAGCCGTTGCCGTCGCCATGACCGACCCCGAGTTCCCCGTCCCAACCTCATCCGGAATCTTCTCCATCATCTTCGCCACCTTCGGCGGCATCATGATCGTCATCCGCCATTACGCATACCGAGGCAAATGGGAGAAATACCGAGTCTACCACCCCAACATGATGTGCATTGCTCTCGCTTTCGTCCTACCACAGACCTACTACGGCGTAAGTTTTCCAGCCCCCAATATATATCACATACTGATGACGTCCAAACTAGTTGGCTATGATCATCGGTGCTCTTCCATGCTACTTCTGGGCCAAGAAGAACCCCAAGTCCTTCGACATCTACGGCTACGCCATCGCAGCCGGTCTCATCGCCGGCGAGGGCATCGGAGGTGTCGTGAATGCCATTTTCCAAGTCGCTGGCATCGCCGGTCCAGATCCCTACGGCACGAATATCGCATGTCCAGCAAATGCTTGCTAGAGGAGCGTTGTTGGTAGTAATTTCACTATTCCTCCCAGAATTGATTTTTTTATTCTCTTTTTTTTTCTTATCATCTCCCTAGGCGTAGCACCTTCAGAGTCATGATATATGATGGAAGTGAGAAGGAAAAAAAACAAATTCGCGGACGTCCGCCTGTAGTGCAGAGAAAAAAAGGAATAAAGACGTGAGAGAAGAGGTCAGAATAGACTGTTTTATTAGTCGAGGTATTCTGCCCTGCTTACTGTACTTGTGCTCAGCTGCTGAGAAGGAAAGGATTCGTAGGGACGCGAAAGCGAACACCGCGCTCTCGCTCTGAGGCTGTGACTACCTACGTACCTACCGTTTGAACTCCGAGCGCCATACCACCGGGCCTAAGGCTATGACCACTGACCACCTAGGTAAGTACCGTTTGAACGCCGAGCGCCATACCACGTCAGACGGTGCGAGCCATGTGACGGGCCGCGTGAGGAAGGCCACGGGAGTTTTGATGTATTCAATCCTGATGATGCTGCTGTCCTTTCCACACACGTTGGAGAATGATTTAGTAATTGACCTTGCTTTCCTTATGCCATTTTTAGTCTACTACTTCACCACTCTAACTCCTCTCTCTTCAAGAGCTCGTTTTCAAATTCTTCCAGGACTTTCCCAATCCCACTCCTCGCAACACCGAGCTGAGTCTTGGCTTTGACACGACTGTAGAAGACTGGACAGTCGCGACTATCACACCTCACTTCATCATCAAAGGCAAGTCCTGCACAGCTTTTGCACACATCTTCCAGATCGCTGACCTTCCTTTCCACCTTCTCATACTTGCGGCGTAGTGCCAGCAACGTGTTCGTCGAGTCCTCGTAGCGACAAGTAGGGCAGAGGGGAAGTTCAAGTTCTTCCCGTTCAGCTTCTGTAGAATCCAGCTTCGTCCTGCATACAATGCATAGCGAGCTTCCCATATAGCTCTCCATAGTCTTTCGGCCCTTGCCATTGACTTCACCTTCGCTTCGAGCTCCAAGCATGCGAATGCGCTGCACTTTAGGCATCTCATCATACCAATGGCGCACGTTGGCGCCCATGAGATTGAAGATCCGTTCGAGAGGAGGAATGAGATTCTTGTTGATGTAATATTCCGCATCAAGCTCGGCGTTCTCATCGTAAATCAATCGCTCTGGCTCCACGCACCGCTCCCATAGTCGAGCTCCAGGTGCGCCAGCGATGACGACATAAGGAACCCGCTCGCCATATTGTGGTTCCATACGAGGGTCTCGGAGCATGCGCTTGGTAGCGATGAGGGCACCGGGCGGCGGAGGACCTTTGTCTGCGTAGGTACCAAGCTTGACCTCTTTGGCAAAACAGAAATCTTGAACACTCACGCGGCCGGCCATGATCTTCGTGCACTGTGTTTGGAAGTATTGCTTGATTTGACTCAAATCGGCAGTGCGGAAAAGCAGTTTGAGCGCCTTTTCTTCGATTTTCTGCTCTGCGGGCGTACCGTCCCGACGAACAGTCTCAATGCCTTTCGCATCAAATTCTGGCTCAGTCTGCTTGGGGCTCTCGTACTTGAAACCCACATATCTCTTCTTGGCAAGCAGCACACAAGGATGGTAGACCTTTTCAAACTTGAGCTTGACTGGCCTGGGGTTCATGTCAGTCACTGCCTGGGCGATTTCGTCACCAATCTTGAAGGCGTCGTCTCTGGTGCGGCCTTTCAGGTACACGAACAAACTGTCTGTGTCTCCATACACGACCTCTGCGCCCCATCGCTCGACCGAGTGGATGAACGCGATGGCTTTCTCCAGCGTCTCTCTACCAGTCTGCACAATGCTGTCTGCAATCTCCGAGCAAGGCATTCTGCCGGAAAATGAAGCAGATGTGTAGCCATACGTGACGTTGGCAATCAGCTTGAGCGCCAATTGTCTGTTGTTGAGAAGCTGCTGCAGTGTCCGATCGTTCTTGTCGACTTTCATGCCGCTTTTGACCATGACTCGCGTCTCCAAGATCTCGCCTAACATCTTCGCGAGCAGGCTCTTCCGCATCTCTGGTTTGACGTACATCATACCATTTGGTGCGATGTTCAGCTTGTCCCGAACGAGTTCAAGTAGACCTGGCGCTCTTTGAAAGTCTGCAAATCCTAGCTTGTTGGTGCCACGCCAGTTCACTATGCGGCCCAGACACGTCGAATAGCAGTAGTTGTAGGCGATCATGACGCTTGGGTACAGACTCTGGAAATCCAGGACCAGTAGTGGGCTGCTGTAGAATGCAGATTGGGGCTCCATGACAAGTGGTAAGCACTCGAGCGCATTCTGAGCTCCAACCTGTTTTCTGCTCGGAGAGACAAGCACGAAGGACTCTGGCTTGGCAATTCGAAACATGAGCGACTCGACTTTGAATTGAGAGCCTCTGCTAAAGACAGAAAAGAAGTCGACGCCCAA
The DNA here is from genome assembly GCA_001578235.1 of Pseudocercospora eumusae. Taxonomy (NCBI): domain Eukaryota; kingdom Fungi; phylum Ascomycota; class Dothideomycetes; order Mycosphaerellales; family Mycosphaerellaceae; genus Pseudocercospora; species Pseudocercospora eumusae. Next base: position 98,615 of record LFZN01000018.1, on the reverse strand, counting down.
CAATCGTGCCTGTTCAGAAGTCCTTGGTATAAGCTCATTCGCATCCAAGATTTCCAGATCCAGTCTGGTGCGTGTGATGAGATAGTCGAGGATCCTGGTCAACTCGCGTGGTTTCTTGCTCTGATACCATCGTGTCAGTGTGGCGAATGAGTAATGCGGTATGCGTCGATGAAGGAGGTGAAACACGACATTCTCCATACTATACTGGAGCAGATTCAGCTCAGATCGCATGGCTCGCCAGATGTTGATCGTGTGCCTGCCAGTAATGCTCACGGTCGATGTTTGCGTAAAGCCCCAGCGGTCGGCGTCCTTGCCGAATCGCCCGTGTGACTTCGACTTCATTCTTGAGAACTCATCGGGCAGATTGAATTCGTATTGTAACCTCGCACGCTCGATCAGGTAGCCCCAGCTACCATTGTGCACCTCAAATCCAGTCAGGATGTCTGGGTCGTATTGACGCACAATGTCCACCATTCTGTTGATCAGGTCGAGCTCGTTGTCTTCACGGTCAAGTTGGGCGTCGTTGCCCACATTGCGGCGAATCTGGTCGAGACGCTCTTCTTCGTCGTCCTGGGCCAAGAAAGCTACTCCGAGAACAGTCTTTTCATCCATTTGATCGTCGGCGATGCACCAGACCACCATGTTAACTTCGTCCCGCTCAGGATCTGGAGCCAGGTCACCACGACTATTCGCATGGACCTCGAGACTCATCGTGCTCATGTAGCCAGTCTCGTGCTGCACGCTGGTACTAGCCTTTTTCTGTGAGTACTTGGCGCCATGCTTGTTCTTTTGAGTTGGGCCCTCAATCTGTGACAGCTCAGGTGGAGGCTTGTTCTTCCTTTTGAGCTGAGATGCAGCTGGTGAACCATCAATCTCGAGGCGGTCAAGCTCATGCTCTTCTGGTGGTGCTTCATCCTTCAGCCAGATTTGTACTTCGGCGTAAGTGGGTGGAGGCTTCAGGATCTCCCAAGTTCTTAAGGAGCATTCGTTGCCACGACGCTGCTCTACGAGCTCCAGCTCAGGTTTGTTCGAGGTGCGCACGTGGCTGTCTATCACGGAGCCATCTCTGTCGAAGGCAGGCAGGTAAGGCAGTGTGTTGCTCTCAAGACGAAATTCTTGACCAGCGTACTCTCTTGGCCGTTCTGGGACATCCTTCTCGTTGCTATAGTAGGCGTCCTGGTAGATGACTGATGGCGCCACGCTATCGTTCACCTCTTGTTTGGAAGGCGGCAAAGTTCCAAACACGAACACATCTTTGTCGGCGCTTAGCCCAAAGGTCTGAGCATATTTGGCCACGACTCGACTAGGTATCTTTGGCCCAGCGTCGACGGACAATTCCTGCGAGCCCGTGGAAAGTCCGACAGAGTTCTGTGCAAGAGAGGCGTGTGCAGTCTTCTTGCCGCTCGATGGACCTCGCTGGGGTATGTGATTCAGGTCGTCCCTTTGGCTAAGCCTTATTTGAGTCTCCGCGTCGTGAGGATGCTTCACGGCCGGAAAGGCGTGTCTAACACCCTGAGAGCCTTGAGAAGATCGCTGTGAATCCGCAAGCTGAGTAGAATTCAGTAGCTCGGGACCATTATCGTTCGAATTGCCTGCTTTCGACATTTGTGCTGCTTGAGGCAGATTAAAGCCATCACTTCCAGGCAATGAGGAGCCATGCGCATCTCGATCAGAAGTCTTAGCATCTTGAATGCGAAATCGACGATGTGCTGGTAGTGGCGAAGTATCCTGAACACTGAACCTGGTCTTCTTGAAGGGCGTCTGGCTGCCAGGTGGCGCACTTCGCTTCATACCGCCTGCGCGGCCATTCTGTACAGTGCTTTCTGGCACTTGGACTGCATCAGGTTTCTCGGCTTGAGATTCGATCTCTGCGGCTTCGCCATCCACTTTGGCCTCACCCGTGCTCCCATCGAGACCAGCTTTACGCAGCTTGAGTCGCTGGGTAAGAGCAAGATGTTTTGCTTCCTCCTCATCGCTACCGTAGTGATGGTCATCGTCGATAATTTGAGCAATGCTGTTCTCATCGACAAGTGCAGCATCAGCGGTCGCGTCTCGCTGCGTGCCTTGAGGATTCTCAAAGCTCAGCTGTTGGCTGTCAATATCATTCGTGCCTGTTTGTTCCGCTGCTTCGATCCACTGCCGGTGTAAGGAGCTGTGAAACAAGTCATTCACACTGCTCAGAACGGTCTTGACGCCATCGTTGTCATCGTTGTCGGCATGGCTACTGAAGCTTTCGAAAGATATTTGCCCACCGCCTCTGGCTTTCTTCTCTTGCTCTGCCAACTCGTTGATCAACTCTCTGAACTCATCTTCGTGTATCCAACCACCTTTACTATCGTTTCGTGGGTCTGCGGACATCGAGACAAGGACTTCGGGCGGAAACGGCGACGATGAGGGATCCGTAAGTCCCATGCGTAGTTTACGGCGTCGCGTTTCATCTTTCCATAGACCTGCCATAGAATGTACGAGCTTCTCCTCGGGAGGCAAGTTCTGTAGAGAAGCTAGACGCTCGATGAATGAATGGTGCAGCGGTCGAGGCTCAATGGCCTGGCGGTTGATGATGTCTTCCACGCAAAAGTCAAGCTCCAGCTGGCAGTGGCTCTGCCTGGGAAATGTGTCGGGGTCTAGGAGATTCTGAGGCGGTATGGACTGGTCGTGCCACAAATGGGCCGGGTCATCAAGCTCTTCCCATGCTGGCAGTGGAGCTCGGAACTTGGGCTTCCTGGTCTCGATGTAGGCGCATCCGTACAAGTTGAAGTCGCACATCCATTGCAGCAAATACTGTAAATGGGCCTCATAGGGCTGGAAGACGTGTCTGAGGATGGCGCCTTGGTGGAGCAAATCGGAGAATCGAGTCATGTGGAGGGGATTGAGGAGATAGACCTTGAGAAAGTACTTGTACCCGACATTATAGCCAAAGAAGGGCACACCCTTGACCAGGCTGATATGGGCAACAAAAGTCGCCTTTCGAGGATCATCGTATGGGTTGCGACGATAGGAAAGGGCAAGGGCATGGTCGATGGCATGGCGGAAGGTCGATATGTAGCGATTCACGTGGTCTTTGGCGATGGACTCTGTATAAGGCACATAGAGGTATGGAAATGCTCCGCGGATGTGGCAGCACACCTTCTGGCCCGTCTCTGTTGACCCGAAGACTCTGATTACGGGCACATGTGGCAGCTTGGCGAGCTGGGTTGATGTGATGGCTTGTGGTGCCCAGATCGGCGGATCAAGTGAAGTCGGCGGGGCCTGGTAGTGGTCTAGACAGTTCAGGCGCACGCGGAAAATGGGGTGGTCGTCCATATGGACCATGCGACATGTTGAATGTTCAATGTTGAGGTGTTGCTGACTGACGCGTACTAACAGGTGGGAGACGCGAGCTGAAATGATGACCAAGACCTTACTAAGCCTTCAAACTCAATCTTCTTTACCCTTCCCATTCATCTTTTCCTTTTTCCTTTTTCTCTCCTCCCTCTCTCATCGCCGACACCTCACAGAATGCGCCAACTCATGCCACTGTAATGACGCCACCATAATTCCAGCAGAATGCTTGGAATTCCAGCCTCCATCGGCGGCATTCTCGGCCCCGACACCGTACTGAGGGAAGCACATGATATGGCAGTGGAGCATTGTGGCCCTTCTTATGCTGGAGAAGCGGAGTAGAGTGCGGTGGTGGTGCCTTCACATGCGCCTTCTGTACCCTTCTGTACACGGCGGCAGCGTTGCCCAGTGCGCAGGTCCGAACTGCAGGTGTAGCTCACCGACATCTCGCAAATCTTGACATCAGCAGGAACACGTGTGGATCGTCAACATCCTCAACATCCTCCATCCGGCCATGAGAAGCGAGCGGCATTAATCACGAGCGCACTAAATGTCGTCAGCTTTCCGTCTCGCCATGCAACCAGGCATCGTCTGTACAACTCCCCGCTTCCTCTTCACATGGCAAACAATCCAATGCATAGACCTACCCTGCACTGCCCCTGCGCATGGCGCAAGCTACCCCTGGACTTTTGTTTTCGACACACGCTCTCTCACATGCACATCTGTTGCATATGGGGCATCTGCAATGCCTCGCAATATACTATACCAAGCCATGCGCGGCACTGCCTAGGCAAGGGATTGAGGTGAGTCTACACATGATCACCCAGCAGCCGCCCGTGCTCTCGGTATAAATTTCTCCGCGTCCGCTCGGTCAGTGTCACAGCTTTCATAATAAACATTCTACTTTCTTTCACTTGCAAGAGTCGACGCGACCATAATGGCCATGTACGCGCGACTACTTGGCGTCCTGGCCCTTACAGCTTCCGTAGTGTCAGCAAGTCCGTTGCTGCTTGCACGACAAAACACCTCAGCGCCATCCTCTTGTCCAGGCTATCGGGCCAGTGACGTACAGCAGAATTCCAATGGCTTGACAGCAAAGCTCACCCTCAATGGACCTGCTTGCAATGTCTACGGCACGGACATCGAGCATCTCACTCTGACTGTGGAGTACCAAACTGGCAAGAGCTATGGAAGCAGTGACAGTCGAGTTTTGACTAATGTGCTATAGACAAGCGACTACACGTCCTGATCGAAGACGCCGCGCAACAGGCCTACCAAGTGCCCGACTTCGTCTTTCCGCGTCCTACATCGTCTGCTGCACAGAACAGCACTAGCGATCTCATTTTCGATCATGTGCAGGAACCATTTTCCTTCTCGGTGAAGCGTCGCAGCAGTGGCCATGTCATCTTCGACTCTTCTGCAGCAAGCTTCATTTTCGAGGACCAGTACATACGCTTGAGAACTTCGCTTCCCGAAAATCCGAACTTGTATGGAACGGGCGAACATACTGATCCATTGTAAGTCAACATTTTCCTATCTAGTGCATGAGACAGGTCGACTTACCTGCCTAGCCGCCTAAATACCACCGACTATGTACGTACAGTGTGGAACCGCGACGCGTACGGAACCCCTTCAGGAACGAATCTCTACGGCACCCACAACATTCACTACGACCATCGCGGCCCGAATGGTACCCACGCGATCTTTTTGCTCAATTCAAATGGAATGAACTATAAGATTGACGACACCGATGGCCAGCATCTTGAGTATGATTTGCTTGGAGGCGTGGTCGACCTCTACTTCATGGCTGGACCGTCGCCAGTCGAGGTGGCCCAGCAATATTCAGAAATATCAGGCAAGGCTGCGATGATGCCATACTGGGGCTTCGGCTTTCACCAGTGTCGTTATGGCTATCAGGATGTGTACAACGTGGCCGAGGTTGTGGCAAACTACTCTGCGGCCAATATACCACTCGAAACAATGTGGACAGATATCGACTACATGCATCTTCGCTGGGTTTTCACGCTCGACGAGGATCGCTTCCCACTGGATCTCATGCAACAGCTTGTGTCGACCCTGCACGATCGACAACAGCACTATGTCGTCATGGTCGATCCAGCAGTCGCCTATGAGGACTATGATGCATTCAACAACGGGGTGGAGCAGGATGCTTTCATGAAGACTTCAAACGGGTCAGTCTACAAAGGCGTGGTCTGGCCCGGTGTCACGGCATTCCCAGACTGGTTCCACCCCAATACGCAGACGTACTGGAACGACGAGTTTCTGAGCTTCTTCAGCGCAGACAGTGGTGTTGACATTGATGCTCTCTGGATCGACATGAACGATCCGAGCAACTTCTGTCCATATCCCTGCAGCAGTCCAGAAGCATATGCTCAGGCGAACGGATATCCACCAGTGCCACCTGCCATACGGCTGGGCTCGCCAAGGAACATCTCTGGCTTTCCTGCTGACTTCCAGCCAATCTGCAAATCTTCAGTCACCTTCAACGTGAATGGATCGACATTCTTCGGAGAAAATATCCTTGTCTATGGCAGCGCGGTCACCATTGGAAACAATGGAGGAGCTCAAGGCGCTGCGCCGCTTAATGCGAACAATTACCCTGTCTGGAGTGCTACTGTAGACATGCCGGCCAATGCAGAGGTCACCTACCAATACGTTCGTGCTGAGCCAGACGGCACGTTTATCTACGAAGATCAGAACCGAACGATCACCACAGGCGACTGCGGCAGCACTGTCTCAACATCAAATGAGACGATCACTACGTCCTCGCCTCCACAGGCCAAGAAGAAGCGGTTCGCAGATACTGCGCACCTCGGCCACAACTTCGGTCGTCTCTTCAAGCGACAATCAAACTCAACTGGTGGTGGCGACATGGTCGGTCTACCTGGCAGAGACCTGATCAATCCCGAGTACGACATCGGCAACGAAGCTGGTGTCTTGAGCGATCTGACTGCAAATACGGACATTGTGCAATATGGCGGCTACGTGCAATATGATACTCACAACATCTACGGTGCCATGATGTCCTCTGCGTCACGTATGGCAATGCTTGCACGACGACCAACAAGGCGACCTCTGATCATCACTAGATCTACCTTCGCTGGCGCAGGCTCTCAACTCGGAAAATGGTTAGGCGACAATTTGAGCATCTGGGAGCACTACCTGATCTCCATCTCGGAGAATCTAGAGTTCGCCGCGCTCTACAATGTCCCTATGGTGGGTGCCGACATCTGTGGTTTCGGGTCAGACACAAACGAGAACCTGTGCGCTCGTTGGGCAGCTCTCGGGGCTTTCGCACCTTTCTACCGCAACCACAACCAAAACAACGCCATCTCTCAAGAATTCTACCTCTGGCCTTCAGTCACCGAAGCTGCGCAAAACGCCATCGCAATCCGCTACAAACTCCTCGATTACATTTACACAGCCCTCTACGCACAAAACCAAACCGGTACACCGCTGATCCAGCCCATGTTCTTCCACTACCCCGAAGACCCCAACACGTTCGCGTTAGGCCACCAATTCTTCTGGGGCCCAGGTTTCCTCGTCGCACCCGTCACCGTCGAAAACAGCACTTCAGCCACCTTCTACCTCCCCGACGACATTTTCTACGACTACTACACGCACGAGAAAATCTCCGGCACGGCATCCGAATTCACCGTCGACGATGTCCCTTTCACGTCCATCCCCGTCTACTACGTCGGAGGCCACATCCTCGCGGAGCGCATCGAGAGCGCCAACACGACGACGGAGCTGCGCACGAAGGATTTCAAGCTCGTGATCGCTCCCGGCAAAAACGGGACCGCGTCGGGCGATTTGTATCTTGATGATGGCGACAGTTTGGTTCAGGAGAGTTATAGTTATATTCATTTCGAGTATTCTGCGGCTGGACGGTTTCGTATGACGGGGCATTTTGGGTATGAGACGGAGGTGGTGATTAGTAGTATTGTTGTGCTTGGCGAGGGTGCGACGGAGACGGAGACGGGGACGTCGAGGTTGAAGTCGAGGACTGAGGTGAGGATTCCGCTTACGGAGGCGTATGAGGTGAGGTTGTGATGGGATACAGATACAGATTTGGGTGAAACAGTGCCTAGATGGGATTCGACAGTAGTAAGTCTTAGTAGAGAATGGGAACAGTATAGCGTAGCGTATCGTATCGTATCGATTTCCATCTCCATCTCAAAGCCTTCCTACTCCTACCTCAATGGCTTTTCAGAGCAAAGGCGGTTATGAGGCATTGCAATGAGAGGCTACTAAAGATTGGCATGATTCTGCGCCTACCTCCTTCTCAGTGTACCGTATGCACCTTCCACAATCTTTCTTCTATCGATATGGTTTAGCGGCAGGAAGGAGTCAAAGATCCGATGGAAGGTGCGTTCGACTAGGAAGGGGGCTGGGCTTGTACATATGATAATATGGGCGCTGGCCGGTAGTCGGTTCGGAAAGTAGGTGATAGAACTATGTCGCATGCCGAAAGCTGAACGATGGTAGAAGCGGGAAGTTGATGCCAAGGTAGAATATTCTATGCTCCTACATAGTGTCAGTAGTTATGATATTGTAGAAGAAACAATACATTCAAAGCCTTGGCTACGTATTCTCGTAGGATGATGCTTCTAGCTGCGAGATGTACTTGGCTGATGAGAGGTGGTTGAGATTCATCTTTTGAGCTTATTCACGGGTGTTTGTCAAGGGTTCATGGTGGTGGTGTTTAGGACTCCTGAGTGAATGGAAAGGCAATGATGAAGTTTTCGGTCTTCACGGAATCACGGCTCAACGGCGGTGGTCTCACTACCCCATGGGTGTATGGATGGTGCATGGTGCATGGATGCATGCCTGGGTGCCTGGGTGCCTTCGCCGTCAACCACTTTCTCTCGTTGCACCGTGATCTGAAACAGCTGGAGGGCGAAGAAAGAGGCAGCGAGAATCAATTGCCCACTCTTTACACATACAACAGTTTCGGCGTTGCTTTCGAGCAGGAATTCGACGCGGTGGTAGATGTGCCGAGATGGCCCACTCTTCAACCTTGTACCTGAACGCCTCGTGCACGTTCATCACATCACTCTGTTCGTCTTTTTATCCGCATTATCATCAGCCAGAGAGGGGAAGACTGAAACATCCTCATTCTTCACGGAAACGGCAACGGTCATGTGTCTGTAACAGCGGGCCGACTTCGCGACTCGCACAAGCAAGCCTTCACTAAAGCGCCAATCCAAGCATTAAATCCACTGCCAAGCCATGTTACGCGCAGCATCTTAACGCGCTTGCAACCTGCCATCAGCAAACATCCTTCTACTCGAATCGACAGCACCTCTCGACATGCTTTTTGCAACACTGCTCGCCCTGGGCGCCACAGCTTCAGCCACCGTACTATTCGTTGCAGACTACTCCGGAAACATCACCTCACTGTCCTTGACACACACCAATGCCAACTACAGCCTCGACGCCATCCACACAAACGACGCCTGCGCTCCCAACCCATCATGGCTCACCATCGATCCTGCCCGGGGCCACCTCTATTGCCTGAATGAAGGCCTTGCATCACCCAATGGCTCTTTGGCCTCCTTCTCAATCAACTCCGATGGCAGCTTGAAGCAGATCACGAATCAGACCACTCCGAACGGTCCGGTGAGTGCTGTGATTTACGGCGAGCCAGCTGGCCAGCGCGCCATTGCTCTGGCCCACTATGGTGGCTCTGCAGTGTCCTCCTACCTCCTTGGCTCTGACGGCAACCTCACCTTCAACCAGGAAATTTTCTACAATCTGACCCAGCCTGGTGCCGATCCCGACCGACAGGATGCGCCTCACGTCCACGAAGTCATCACTGATCCGACTGGCCAATACGTTCTTGCTGCAGATCTCGGCGCAGACCTGGTTCGAGTGTACTGCTGGGATATCGAGACTCTGCAACTAAAGGAGCTCGATCCTCTCAAAGTCAAAGCCGGCACTGGTCCTCGCCACGCTGCATTCTGGAGTCCATACAGCTTGACCGGCAGTGGCGATCTGTACTTCTACCTCGTCGGCGAGCTGTCCGCCACTGTTACAGCGTACAAAGTGACCTACAAGTCCGACAACAGCGGCCTCTCCTTCACTGAGATTCAGCACGAACAGTCCACCTGGCTCTACAACATTCCTCAACGCAACGCTCCAGCCGAGATTCACGTCTCACCAGACAACCGCTTTCTAATCGTCTCCAACCGAAACGACACCACTTTCACGCTTCCAAATGCCATCGGCAAATCTGACTCCATCGCAACCTGGCAGCTCGACGAGAAAGACGGCAACATGATTTTCCACCAACTCTGGCCAGCGGGTGGCAGCTACCCTCGACATTTCACGACAAATGCCATCGGCAGTCTCGTAGCTGTTGGCTACCAAATGTCAGAGGCTGTGGCAATCCTGAGCAGGGATGTGCAGAGCGGATTGATCGGTGAGCCCGTGGCAAGGATTCCAATCGCTGGGAATGTGACTTCTGTGGTGTGGTATGAGGAGAGGGCTTTGGGTGTGCTTGGTGCTTAGGAAGCCGCTTGTACATACTGGCGTACCGGGAAACTGCAGAACGTGTTAGGGGAGTAGATGGGCTGTGCTGTGGGTGTAGCTCGTGAGAAATCTACGACTTCCTGGCAAGAATTACACATTAAGCTTGATCGTCCTGCCGAAGTCATGTATAGCCTCTTGATCTTAGCTCGCTTGGTACGATTCGTGTTCGATATCGCGGCAGGACTTGAGCAAAATGGGTATGGATGTTTTGCTCCGGCGGCTGCTCCCGCTCGGATAGAACCAGTTCTAGCCGATAAGGCCGATAGGATATCAGTAGCCTTCAATTACGAGCTCTACTGTATGTCTCTCTTCTCTATGTTTCTATGTAAGCCGACTTCACTCCAAATCACATGAGTCCACCCTACGTCCCGGCGACGCCCAATCCTCCGTCAGCATCGCCTGTAGACCTCAAGCGAAAGCGTACAGACGAGCCCAAGCTTCACCATCAACATCACAAGCCGCAATCGAGCTGCACGGCTTCATCGCCTTGCCAGAAACGTGCACGTTCACATTCACGATCAGACACAGCACCGACACCCAAAGACATGTACTCCTTCGCATCGACATCTCCCCACACCAACGCCAACCACAATGTCGTCGACCTCACAAACGCCTCATCGCCATCACCGAGGAGATCGATCAAGTCATCTGGAATCAACCCCCACACAGGCGCCAAGAAACTCGTAGTGAAGAACCTCAAGACAAACTCCGGCTGGGATAGCAAGGCTTATCTGGAGAAGATATGGGGTCAGCTGGACGAAGCATTGGCACGTATCTTCAAAGACGAGCTCAACGGCTTCACCAAGGAGGATCTGTACCGAGGTGCCGAGAATGTGTGCAGACAAGGCGGAGCATCAACGCTGTTCTCGAGGCTAGACAAGAGATGTACCGAGCATGTCGAGCGTGATATCAGAGACAAGTTGCTGGAGACAGCCAGCTCAGACAACATTACAGTGCTCAAAGCAGTGCTCGCAGAGTGGGCACGATGGCTTCAACAGATGGCCACCATACGTGCCATCTTCTTCTTCCTCGATCGCTCGTACTTGTTGTCCTCGAGCAAGCCAACGCTTGATCAGTATACCCCTCAGATCTTCCGACAGATAGTCTTCAGGAACCAGGCCTTGACAGGAAAGATTATCGACGGAGCATGCGATCTTGTGGCTGCAGACAGGACGAGTGCGCAGCCACTAGACCGTGATCTCTTCCAGCAGACTGTCGATATGTTCCACGCACTCCAGGTATACACGTCATCGTTCGAAGCCCGCTTCCTGGCTATCAGTCAACAGTACGTGGCAGAGCAGTCAGACCAGATGATCGTGGACAAGAGCGTTCCCGAATATGTTGCATGGGCCGATCAGTTGATTGCACAGGAGCTGCAACGATGTGAGGACTTCGATCTTGACAGCAGTACCCGCCGGGATCTACTTACACTACTGGAAGACCATCTGGTGCAACGAAAGGACACCGACCTGACAGAGGTCGAAGCATTAGGACCGCTACTTGATAAGAATGCCACCTCAGATCTTGCAGCCCTTTATGCATTGCTCAACCGAAGAAGACTTGGGGATAAGCTTCGGCCGGCTTTCGAGAAGTGGGTGATCGACACAGGTACAGCTGTCGTGTTCGGCAAAGAAGACGACATGATCATTAGTCTTTTGTCTTTGAAGCGCAGGCTTGACTCAATATGGAAGACTGCTTTCCAGCGAGACGAGAGCTTAGGCTATGGGCTCCGTGAAAGCTTCGAGACATTCATGAACAAGACAAAGAAGGGAGACGCCACGTGGGGCACTGACAACACCAAAGTGGGTGAGATGATTGCCAAGTATGTCGACCAGCTGCTACGAGGTGGTGCGAAGGCGATTCCAGAAGTTCTTACAGCACGACGATCTTCGAGCATCACTGCACCGATGGGTGAAATGCTTGCTGCTGCAGAGGAAGACTACGAAGATGCCGAAGTTGACGAGGATGCCGAGGTCAATATCCAGCTGGACCAAGTTCTGGATCTCTTCCGATTTGTGCACGGCAAGGCTGTTTTTGAGGCTTTCTACAAGAAAGATCTTGCTCGAAGATTACTCATGGGCCGAAGCGCATCAGCTGATGCAGAGCGTAGTATGCTCACGCGGCTGAAGACCGAGTGCGGCAGTGGGTTTACGCAGAATCTCGAACAAATGTTCAAGGATGTAGAGCTTGGTAGAGAGGAGATGCAATCGTACAAGCAACGATTGGAAGAGCGTATCTCTTACGAGAAGGGAAAGAATCTGGACCTGAGCGTCAATATCTTGTCCGCCGCTGCATGGCCGACATACCCTGACATTCCTGTCCAGATTCCGATGCGTGTCAAGAAGGCTATTGACGACTTTGAACTCCATTACAAGAGCAAGCATACTGGAAGGAAGCTAGATTGGAAGCACGCACTTGCTCACTGTCAGATGAAGGCCACCTTTGGCAAAGGAAGTAAGGAATTGGTTGTATCAAGTTTCCAGGCGATCGTGCTATTGCTCTTCAATGGGCTGGGAGAGGATGATAAGCTGTCTTACCAGCACATTCTCTCCGAGACTGGTCTCCGTAGGTCATCCCTCTTTTTGATCGTCGATGTATATACTAACGCCTCTCAGCCGAACCTGAAGTCAAACGCACGCTCCAAAGTCTCGCCTGCGCCAAACTCCGACCTCTCACCAAACACCCCAAAGGCAAAGACATCAACGAGTCCGACACGTTTTCCATCAACCTCAACTTCGAACACCCCAAATACCGCGTCAAGATCAACCAAGTCCAACTCAAAGAAACCAAAGAAGAAAACAAGGAAACGCACATGCGTGTCGCTGAAGACCGAAACTTTGAGTGCCAAGCTGCAATCGTTCGCATCATGAAGAGTCGGAAAACAATCTCCCACCAAGAACTCGTATCAGAAGTTATCAAAGCTACCATGAGCCGAGGTGTCCTCGCCGTGGCAGATATCAAGAAGAACATTGATCGTCTCATAGAGAAGGATTACATGGAGCGTGAAGATGGAAATATGTACTCGTACATAGCATAATAATAGAAGACGGGGCCCAGAATCCAGAGCCCAGAGCCCAGAGCTCAGAAAGCTCACAGTCCGAGCTTGTTTAACTACTACTACTTACTCCCCATAATACTTCCTAAACCTACTAACATCAGTATCATTATACGTCCCCAATTCAATCCCCTTCTTCACAAAATGTCCCGGACTAGGCGGAACATCCTCCTCCCCCGTGCCCTCCCACACCTTGGCCTCCTCCCCCATCTCAAACTCAATCGTGCCTCCATTCACCATAACATCTTCATGACCCACCCAATTCCTCTTCCACACCTCCCCATTAACCTTTACGCCTTGCACGAAAAACTTCCTCTCGTTATCCAACCCTTGCGCGAGAATTTTCAACGTCTGATTAGAATTCACCGTCACGTTTATCTCGCGGAACCAGGGACTCGTGAGCAAATACACGGGCTGTGTGACGACGGGGTAAAGGCCGAGAATCTGCCATATCAACCAGCTATTCAGAGCTCCGGCGTCGGAATTCCCGGGAACTCCGTACGTGGCGTCTTTGAAGTACTGGTTCGCGAGGGCGCGGCTTTGGGAGACGCTCTTGTGGCTTTTTCCGAGGTAGTGGTATTCGAAGGGGGTGGCGAAGTCGGGTTCGTTTCCGATGTTCATGATGGTGGAGATGGCGGCGCCGTTGTCTTGGAGGTTTTGTTCCGAGGTGTTGGCGAGGAAGATGTAGTCGAGGCGACGCTCGAAGTCTTGGGGCCCGCCCATGTGGGTGATGAGGGATTTCATGTCGTGGGGCACGGTGAAGGCGTATTCGAAGGGGGTGCCTTCGTAGGTGATTGCCGTCCAGGAACAGCCGTCGCAGAGCGCGGGGTTGTAGTTGGTGAGATTGAAGGCTCCGGAGGGGAGGCGTGGGGCGGGGAAGCCGGAGAAGTTGGCGTGGGTGACGTTGGAGGACCAGATGTTTTGCCAGTTGGCGGAGCGGTTGAGGTACTTGGGGACGTCGTCGGGGGCGAGGGTTTGCGCTAGTTGGGAGAGGGCGAAGTCGTTGAGGGAGTACTCGATTGTTCGGGATATTGCGCGCGTCGATGAGGCGGAGACGTAGCCGAGGGAGATCCAGTCGTAGAGGGCGCCGCGACCTTGTTGGATGCCGTTGCTTGGGTCGTAAGGGTGGAAGCCGTTGAAGGGGACCACTTCGGCGTTCTTTTTCATGGCCATGTAGGCTTCCGTCCAGTTTACGCCGGGCAATTTCTTGACAAATGCGTCGGCTAAGACGTTGTCTGCGTTGCTGCCGCCTTGGACGAGTCCATTGAAATTGCCGCTGCGGCCGTCAGGCATGAAGCCTTCGTATTTCCAGATGTCGATTGTGGCTCTGAGCATGCTTGCGTAGTAGGATGGCTGTAGGAGGTGATAGAGTGATACTGTACATCGGAAGATGTCCCAGTAAGTGTAGAAGTCTGGCGCAATAGTCAGTACTGTGGCTGGCATGTGTATGGCTTGCTTGCTTACCATCCCATGAATCTTCGGCATCCCACAGCGGATTTTCGCCCGATCTATCTGAAGGCATCAGATGCATGAAGTACAAGCTTGAGTACAGAAGTCTCAAGTTTGTCACGTTTTGCGAGCTGCTTGTGTCAACTTGGATCTTACTGAATACATCTTCGTTCCACTCTTTCACAGCAGCATCGACAGTATCATTGAGGTTCCACGACTTGATCTCTTCATCCTTGAATTTGCACGCTTTTTCGACTGAAATCATGGAAATGCCAATCCTAGATTTGATGGGCGTGGATGAATTAGAATACCCTGTGTCGGCCCATGAGAAGATCGCACCCACACGATCGGTAAGAGGGCCTGACTCTTCGCGAGGCCGGTTCCGATATGTTGGATGTGGGATCGGCTCATTGGACAAGACGTGCTTTGCGATCGGGGAGTCCAGCGTATTTCGTGCTCTAAAAGTGTGTGCCTCTGATGGTGCCTTCTCGAATTCGCCACAGAAATAGGTGGTCATTGGCGCGCTGGTACTGAACCCTCCACCATAAGAGCCCCATCCCGTATACGTCTTGCCATCGTCGTGCAGCTCAATGACGCCGCCATCGTAATACTGCTGGAAAGGCTCACCTTCCTCTGCTGGAAGGTAGTGCGTCACATCAACTAGAATATATTGACCGCCGGCTGGAAAGCTGTACTGCATGATGCCGCTATGCCTTGCGCCGCTCAACTCTATCGTGACTCCATTCTCGAGCTTGGTCTTGTAGTAGCCGACACTTGCGCTGTCATTGCCTACTCGCTTCTGCCAATAGGTAGAATTATCGAGGATATTGACAGGAGCTTCGATAGTAGTGAGCGGCATTTGGCTGATGATTCCATATTTTGGAGCTCCGCCAGTGCCAGACTCGTGCATCATCGAAACGCCAGTAACCTAGACGATGACAAGTCAAAGATCAGCGAATGTCTTGGAACTTGGCTCTCAAGGTATTGCTTCCTTACCAGACCTTGAGGTGTCCAGCCGCCATTATTGGTTGAGAAAGATATATTGGTTTCATATGTATCGATGCCGACTTTGGCGACACCAAATGGCACCGCTCCTCCTACGAAGATGTCACCGCCGCCATATGCCAGTCCAGGTATGGGGCCCTCGCCGCCCATGAATGGATTGACATATTGAGAGTAGTCGACTTGGGCAGCTGTGAGTGTCAGTATGGAGGAGAAAAGCCAGCACCAGGCCGCCATGGCTGCTATGCCAGTAAGAACGAGTGAGATGGAGGAGGATCAAGAGTGAGTAGTAAACATAAGCCTAGCAGGCACCATAAGGTAGGCTTTACCACCCTGCCATTGACACCAACATCTCGGTCGCAGTTGTAGGACCTGCAGAAGGTAGCATCGGGAGCACGGCCGTTACATCATGTTCCTGAGATGCGGAGAGGATTCAGGCCTGTCGACAGTTTCTGTGAGGGGCATTGCCGACCTGCCATTTTTGCCTGATGACCGTGTCTTCGCAAAGTACGACTCGGGCAAGGTTTGGAGATGAACACGGAAGAGCAGGCAATTGAGCAGATCTAGAAATGCCGGTTATACGAAGATAAGACAAGCCCCAACCGGTAGGTACACTGTAGTTCTACTGCTTTGGGCGGCCGTGATTTGTGGCAGCGAGACATGGGATTTCGCAGCTTGCATACAGATGAGGTTCGCTGTAGGAGGAGCATTGCGATGGGGATTTGCATCATGGTGGAAGGCTTCGACCACGGACGGTTTGCTGGGTAATTCGCTGGGCAGGGCGTAATATGCATCATCCGGAAGGAGATGGAGATGGAGATGGGGATAAGTCACGGCGCATATTGTGTAGAAGAAATACCGTAGCCGAATGACATGACGCGGGCAAGATCGCGCATTGGTTGTCGACTTGATGTGAGTGCATTTGAGAAGAGGAGAGTAAGAGAAGAAAAAAGAGTGTTGAATTCCGCCCAGAAATCAGGCATACATCAGGCAGAAATCTTGCGCAAGTGTCCGTGCGGTGCCAAGAGCCGAATGGAAAGCGCACATCACACCCGCACTACTCGCTTTGAGACTTCGGAATCGACTACGAGAAGGACAACACAGCGCCCAGCACACCCAGCGCCGGTGAGACGAAGCACCACGAACACCAATCTTACGCGCGCCTGCCTTACTGACTCTTCTGCGCCGCCAGACCATCTTCTCGCGCACCGAATATCCCGCTCCTGGAGTAGTCGAGCATCACCGCAAATATGTCTGACGGCGAGGTCGAGGTTGAGCAGGTCCAGGGCTACCCAGTCCTCCCTAAGGATGTCGTCCAAGAGATTGGCTCGACCAAGCTGTTCAACAAGTGGAGCTACGAGGACGTAGAGATCCGCGACATCTCTCTCACGTACGTCAACCTCCATCCCGCCCGCGCACCGAATATTGGTGGATATAAAATCGGGCAGGAATGGATTATACAACACGCAGGAGCAATGGCTGACAGTTGGGAAACAGCGACTACATCCAGATCCGACAGCCAGTCTATATCTCGCACTCCGCTGGCCGATACGCCGTCAAGCGTTTCCGCAAGGCGCAATGCCCAATCATTGAGCGTCTCACCAACTCGCTCATGATGAACGGCCGCAACAACGGAAAGAAGCTCATGGCTGTCCGCATCGTCGCCCACGCCTTCGAGATTGTGCGTCATTCGAATTCCCACAACCCGATATCGGAATTACAGTATACTGATATGATGAATTGCAGATCCACATCATGACCGACCAAAACCCCATCCAGATTGCCGTCGATGCCATCGTCAACTGCGGTCCTCGCGAAGACTCCACCCGTATCGGCAGCGCCGGTACCGTCCGTCGCCAGGCCGTCGATGTCTCTCCTCTCCGCCGTGTCAACCAGGCCATCGCCCTCCTCACCATCGGCGCCCGTGAGGCCGCTTTCCGCAACATCAAGAGCATTGCCGAGTGCTTGGCGGAAGAGCTGATCAACGCTGCCAAGGGTAGCTCCAACAGCTACGCCATCAAGAAGAAGGACGAGCTGGAGCGTGTTGCCAAGTCCAACAGATAAACGTGGGCTTGTGTGTACCATTGTATCGCAGCGGCATGGGGTACAATGGTTGGAGTTATTACAGCATGGTCGGAACTCGGTGTTGGTGCGGTTGCAGCCTCCGGCATGACCTAGAGCAGGAATGGAGGCGAGAAAGATATCAATGAATGATCCAACCTGTCGCAGTGTCTGGCCCTTTTTCGCGCAGTTTGACATGGAGTGCATAGGGCTGTACCTATCTTACGGCTTCCCACGAAACTACTTCAAATCAATGATGCAAAACGAAAGCAATAGTTTCATGTGTGGAGACCAGATACGTTGCTGATGATACCACTTACGGAGAATCTAGCTCACGGCCGGGATGGAAAACGGATAGCGACCTGACGATATCATCTCCACAGAATACATCAAGTCCATACGCCTACGGCCTCCTGCGCATAGATGCCAAACGTCCCCACACATAATGATAGCAAGAACATTGCACTTACCACGACAACAGGTGTTCAAAACGAACATGGCGGAACATAAAACATACGCTCTAGCAATCTCTCGTCGGCCAAAGGCCACTTCACTTTTCCGCTCACATCTGATCTACGTACGTACGTACTTCTACTGATCCGTCATAAACTCATTCAAAAAGTCATTCCTCGCGACCCAAGACCTAATCTTCTTCCCAAACATCCAAAGCGGGATGGTGAGCGCACAAACGGCTACGAAACAAGCGCCCAAAATATTGAAGACAACCAAAGGTCCTGATTCCGCGAGCCACGAATTGACGAAATATGTCAGACCGAATGTCAAGAGGTTTCGCGTGTTGATTGCGACGAATGCTTCTTCGGCGAGGCTGGGGTAGCAGTCCTGTGGCAGAAAGAAGACAAAAAAATAAGTATGTTAGGTGAAGGGTTGAGGAGAAGGATTGGGCAAAGGGTTGGGGGGAGAGCTTACGAGAACATAGCCAAAGACGCAAGTACTGGCGAATGCGAGAGCCATGTTTGCGAAGCCGAATGTCAGGACCGGACCGGACCAGTGTGTTGCGTAGTGTACACTTGCGCCGAACCCGAAGAAGCCTACGGTGCCCAGGATCAAGACGACGAGCATGAGGACAAGGCGGAATTCGGGTTCGTAGACGCCACGGTTTGCTTTGGCGAGACGCAGACAGATCCAGTCGTTGAGAGGCCCGCTGATTGCTTCGCCGATGATGCAGAGGACGAATGGCGAGAGGGAAATGAGACCGGTTTGGGATACGGAGAAGTTGTAGGGTGGTGAGACGAAGATTACGCCGTTGACGACGCTGAAGACCACGATCCAGGTTAGTGTTGTGCCGTAAACGAGGAAGCCCCAGAGAACGCAGGGATACCAGAACATTAATAGGGGGCGTGTGAAGATCTTCCAGATTGCGGCGTCGGAGTAGCGGCCTGTGTAGAAGCGGAGGGATTTCCAGTAGGACATTTTGCATTCCGTGGCTGCGTTGGGTTCGGTGCCGTTGCCTGTTAGAGAGGTGGATATCGGAGTCTGCGAGACTTCTCGGTGAGATTCGATGTGCATGGCTTTTTCGTCGCCTTTGCCGTGTGCTTGCTCCATCATGTCGGCAATGATGTTGGGACGTATGTATGAGGTTTCGGGGACGTAGAGCAGGACACCGATGCCGAAGACGAAGAAGAGGATGGCGCAGATTCCGAATGTCCATTTGTAGCCTAAGTCTTCGATGATGTAGCCTGAGATGAGACCGGCTCCTGCTATACCACAGAGGAGGAAGAGGTTCCAAGCGGCGATGCGAGTAGCACGCTCGTGAACAAAGTAAAGGTCGCTGATTGTAGCTTGCACAAGGACTTCGTAAGGCGCCATGCCGAGAGCTCCCAAACATCTGCTACCAAGAAAGCTTCTGTAGTTGTCGGCAACAGCGCCCCAAATGCTCACGATCACCAGTATGATACTGCACAGTACGTAAACTGGTCTTTTCCCGTAAATCTTGGCCAGGGGATTGAAGATGAACACACATAGTCCGAGCACCAAGATCAGCCAGGCCGTGGCTTGGGATAAGACTTCGACTGTGATGCCAAGTTGTGCAGAGATTGTCACGAAGCCTGGACCGAGCATGGGACCGTATGCTCCGACAATGGCTGCGTTCATGCCGACGATGAACAGAATCACATCCTTCTTCCATGTCGGCCAGTTGAGCGGATCATTTGGCGCTATTGACATAAGCTTCCGAACGCGTATCTGCTCACGCTGCTACGCTCTTACAATCACTTGGCTGCGGGACAAGCACAATGTGCGAGAACCGTCCAGTGCCATGCTTCAGCGCATCTGCTGGAACAGCGGCCAGCTCATGTGGAATGTCGTTCTGGTCTCGGAGAATGGCCTGGTATCTTCATTTAGCGAGGATGCGGTGCCAGAATTTCAAAGCACTCACCGTTCCAGGCACAATCTCCATGCGATTGCACTCCAAGATTCCGAAAGGCATGATTGCGGTATGCCCAGCACACAGTCACGAACAGACCTTGGTCAGTAGTAGAATGGCACCTTGACCTACTCTTATTAGCAGACGGCAGTGTGCAGCCAGCATATTGCCGCCCAAGGGTCGTTCAAGCCACTCGCTACACGCAGAGGATCTACAGAGTTCTTGCTGTGTAGCCACAGCGAGAGCGAGATCAGGGGAGACCTGGCCGGGTAACGAAGTCAGAGGATGTTCTTCAAGGTATCTCCGCGATCTGGCGGCTTCGTATATGCAAGTAGGTTGCCGGCTATGCAGCTTGCCCTCAGGCCGCAATTTTAGCCAAAGTAGGCACGAGTCATGCGGCCAAAACGTGGAGTTCGTGGAGAAGCGCGAACTCTGTTCTCCAACCGCAGCTTCGTCCTCTGTGATGATGAACGCCTCTGCTGCAGACACATCGACGGTAGTTGTATGTTCGGCAATTCGTACAACCTGATCAGCCGAGTCTGTTCGCTTTCACTGTCGAACATGCCTTCAAACACAATCAGAGCCTGGTCTTGCGCGGCCGCTCTTGGTACACAACCACGTCCTCGAACAGCTTGAACGCGTCAAGCGAGCGCTCCTTCCACAGAAACGAATGATGCCTCAACAAACACACCGGCTCAGCCTTCTGGCATTCGAGTCGTGATCGTAGGTGCTAGCTTCGCAGGCATTACCGCAGCCATCGAGTGCGCACGGAAGGGTCACTCGTGTATAGTGTTGAATCCGTGAAAGAGATGGAGCAGCTGGGAGACATCATATGCTTCATATCTGCAAGTTGTGGCCTCACTTCGCGCACGTGTATAGTGTTGAATCCGTGAAAGAGATGGAGCAGCTGGGAGACATTACATGCTTCATATCTGCAAGTTGTGGCCTCACTTCGCGCATGTGATAATGGAATCACGACATTGGCTTGTGCGGCTTCGTCTGTATATCTCTTCACCTTGCCCCTTTCGCTCATCTTCCATCACGACAATAACACTTTAGCGTCTTCATCCTCATCGCATGAGTGCGCCATACTTCAACCAAGCCACACACACAACCAAAACAGTCAAGCGATCTCATTAAGCCTGAGGTAGGTTGAGCGCGATGAGTTCAACTTCAGTCTACTAACAGTTTGGACAGCATCTTCGCATTCGGAACCACCTCAGTATTTGCCGCGCGTTTGGCCAAGCATTAGCTACATCTGCACCGATCAAGGCGATTCCTCATAGGCACATTTCCTCAATTTCAATCAAGACTGCAGGACTTCAGCCACCATGTCAAGCAAAATAGTCTTCCGGCACTTTAGGCTTCTTGTTGGGTCCCGCGCTCGCGACTGGAGCGACGTCTGGTATGAGCCGGTCCTAACTGTGGATGAAGGGTCTGAACGAAAAAGGGATGGAACATACAACATGCAGCTTGCCTCGAAGTCAACAGGTAGAGATGAGGCTCATGATCCACAACCAGAAGAGGTCATCTGGGACAAGCATTTCGACCCCGCAAATTGCGAGGCCAAGGGTATTAAAGCAAAAGAGAAAATGCAACGAGAAATACTCTACAACGCGTGGCGCTACTGCCGCGCTACCGATGAGTATGAGATCCAGCAACTCGAGCAAGAGCTAGATGCGCCAGACTTTATTAGGTGGCAAGCCTGGTTTCGACATGCGATAAAGTGGAAGCGCTCGCAACTAAAGAGCAGAAGCTATCGCCGTCAGGCTCGAAGTGCGCAGATTAATGCTGCTCGCCAGGCTGGTGTCCCTGAGGAAGATATTAACGACAGCCTTCTCGAGTCAAGCGACGACTCAGCTTACGAGGATGACGGAGAGCGTGCTCGCGTCCGAAAGAAGCGTCGTACCAATGACTCCATGGCACCTCCCCCAACACCGAGACCTGCTAGCGGGCGCCAGCGCAATGAGCGAGGTGCCGGACCGCCTGGCCCTAAGTCCAAGCCGAAGCCACGTCCGAAACCAGGAGGAAACGCACCCGGAGGCATGTCTGGCCTGGCAAGTCGCTCCAATAGCGGTAGTTCTAGCAGCGGACGCCCAATTGTCATTGACACGGATGATGAGGATGAGGATGACGATGACGATGACGATGACGACCATGACGATGACGACTCGATGTCACGTCCCTGGGACAGCCGCCCTCCCGAGGGACCTTCGAGCTCTGGTGCGGCTCCGGTCAACTATTTTGATGGCCGCGAGTACATGATGGAGAAGGACCCCACTGCAGCAGGAGCTCCTCGCCGCACAAGTGCTTCAGATCTCGCTAAGAGACTTGGAGGCCGCAAGCCTTGCCACATGCCCACGCCCACTGCGACCGAGAATTCGGCACCTCCTCGCCGAGAAGGGTCTGTTTTTCGAGCCGAGGATTTGAGTAACAACGGCTTGAGTTATGAAAAGGCCATTGACGCCGGTCTAAGGATTAGCATGCAGCCTGATGAGCATGACGTGGGGTTGAAGCAAGCTATTGCGGCCAGCCTCGAGCCTGAAAGCCACGGAGGTCGCGATGGCGAGGATGGTGGTGACAACGGTGAGGGCAATGGCCGTGACAGCGGCGTCGGTGATGAATGAGCTCCTCAGCAGTGACCGTCCAGCCTGCTTCCAAGATTGACATACTACGACCCAGCTGTCTACAAGAATCTACGACATCTTCGAGGCCACCCGGAGACACTCTGATGCATACATCTACTCTCTTTTGCCAATTTGAGCGGCTTTTTATTCAACCGAGCGGGCTACATGTAGTTTGCCATCTCTCTCTCTCTCTCTCTCTCTCTCTCTCTTATCGGACCATATTGCAATGCCTTCATTGTATGTATATTAGCAAAGACAAGCTTCATATGAATCTCTTCTCATCACGAGTGCCGTATCCTTCGATTTTCGGATGGGGGAGGAGGATAGGTATGTCCGGGTGCTGATTTGGCGAGAGCCTTGGCAAAGTTGCTTTGGGCTTTTATTTAACATTCTGCTAATGGCCGGAAGGAAGCACGATGTTTTTGACTATACTGAGGTATTCAATAGGGCGAGGAGTGAGAAGCATAATGTAGATATAGAACTAAATGAATAAATCATGGATGTACATATGACTGATGCGTGTGGGCTGTGAAAAAGTCCAGTCGCGTTCTCCAAATTTGATTTTTTGACGCCAGCATTGCATTGCCATTCCTTACAGTCCCGTATATATCACGTTCACGTTCACGTTGGCTTCAATAGCGCGCCCAGTCGAGCGCATTACGAGCCTCACCATTCTACGATTTCCGCATAGCATCAATCGCTTCTATCCACGAATCTCTCACGTCAAACTCCACTCTTCGCCCATAGACCGACATAGCGACGACGACCCCCAAAAAGAATCGCGATCGGGACCAAAAACGCTCACGGCAATCAGTGACTTGCTCCGAGGCTCTACGGAGATATCGCATCAAAAGCTTGGGAATTCGCAGAAGCACGGCAGAGAAAGTGACGGAAGAGTCGACAATGCTCGCCCGGTAGCATCTTTAGAACCTCGAATCCTCACATATCAGTACAGACGAGACCCGACTGGACACTGGCACCTGCGTACGAAAGGCAAGACTGCACCCGAAAAGCAGGCGCGGGCACTTAAAGAGGAAATCCTTTGGAGAGATCACCATCGTCTGCTGCTGCAGTCGCCAACACCTGCCAACTTCACTTCGTTTGCGCAGCACGATTTTCTAGGGCGCAGGATGAAGTCCTACATGCAGCTCTTGACCACGCCTACTGTGGACTCGCCTGGGACAACGCTGCTCCTGCATTTCGACAACAAGCGGTACCTGATTGGAAGCTTGGCAGAAGGCACACAGCGAGCATGTGTCCAGATCGGGGCCAGATTGCTCAAGGTCTCGGAATGCTTCTTGACTGGGCGCACGGAATGGAAGAACACTGGAGGCCTGATCGGTATGATCTTGACTCTGGCCGATTCATCTGCTGCAAGCCAGGCAAGCTCGCTGGAAGAAGTGCTCAAGAAGGCGAAAACCAAGGCGAAGAGACTAGGTGTGGCCGATGATCCGCAGAAGATGAAAGAGCTGGAAGATCAGGCCAAGAAAGAAATGAGCAATACTCTTTCCATCTTTGGCCCACCGAACCTGAATCACACCTTGGCGACTGCGAGACGCTATGTTTTTCGAAAAGGAATGCCAGTGAACGTGCATGAGATTCGTGATAGTGGTCTGCCAGATCAGCTCCCGCAGGAGAACGAGGAGTGGAAGCCATTTTGGGCAGATGAAAACATCAAAGTGTGGCCCATGTCCATCTTGCCCAAATCTGCTTCCTCCTCGCAGAGTCCGCCTGCGGCCGTCAGTCATCGTAAGCGGAGTTTTGATGAGATGCAAGCAGATGAGCATGGTGCAATGACTACTGTGGCCAGTGAGCTCAGTCAAGAAGATCGAGACTATCTGACCGTCAAGGCCGTGGTTGGCGAAATGTTCAACTCCTCATGGAGGCTGGATACGCTATACGAGACCGCACTTGCAGACGTCAAGCTTCCAGCAACCATCTTTGTCCGCAATGCTCAAACGAACAAGATTGAGAAGTACACGGGTCCTCTACCTGGTGATGCCAAGAACCCACCTTCAAATCCGCAGATGAAAGTACTTGTACGACGACCATGGCCCGGTGCTCTCGTTGAAAGTCTACCTGACAACAAGCCTGCGAAGGAGGCCATTAGCTACATCATCAGAAATCACATGCAGCGAGGCACATTCCGGCCTGAGCGTGCGAAGGCGCTGAAGGTGAAATCTGGTCCTGATTACTCGAAGCTTGCGAAAGGCGAGAGTGTCAAGAATTCAGACGGAGAAACGGTAACGTCAGAGCAAGTTATGGATCCACCTCGGGTAGGCGGTGGCATTGCAGTAGTCGACCTGCCCGGGCCGGAATACATCGACAATCTGGTCTCTCGGCCGGAGTGGAGAACGAAGCAGGTCATGGAAGGTGTGGGTGCTATCGTATGGATTTGCGGCACGGATGTGGCCAAAGATCCAAAGATCCATGCTTTCATGCAAGAATTTCAGCATCTGAAGCATATTATCTCGTCGCCTGATTGCTGTCCGAATAACATATCCCTTGATAGTGTCGCGGGATCTACAATTCGTTTGAAGGAAGTCGACCCAGAACGCTACATCGTACCTGTCCACGACGACCCTTCGTCATTGCAGACCAGGCAAGTCGGCGACCAGAATTCCCACGTTGCAGCTAATGCGTCTGCATTGCCCGAAGCAGTACATGTAGCGCAACGAGGCCAGCTGATCCAGCTCGAACCTGCTATCGAGATTCAGAGTAAGGAGGTCGTGCCAACTCTCAACGTGGCACAAATCGCCTCAGAGGTCCCTCAAGATGTTATGGATGAAGCGCGAAAGGCACAAGAGGCAACGAAGACGACACCTGAAGACGTAGAAAAGTGGCTTGGCAAATTACCGCCTGACGCCAAAGATGCAGAAGTCATCACGCTGGGAACTGGCTCTGCACTACCCTCGAAATATCGAAATGTTTCCTCAACACTGGTTCGCGTACCTGGGTGGGGCAACATACTGCTCGACGCTGGCGAGAATACACTTGGTCAGTTACAGCGTGTCTTCCCAGCTGAGGACTTCAAACAAGTTCTGCGCAACTTGAGGCTGTTATGCATCAGCCATATGCATGCAGATCACCAATTGGGAACGACCAGTGTGATCAAAGCTTGGTATCAAGAAGTTCACGATGGCCGACCAGCTCCACCCGTCTCTTCAACCCAAGACTGGAACCGAGTATTCGAAGATCAACGCCTCGCCGTCATTTCCGAACCAGCAATGCAGCATTGGCTATACGAATACAGCGCCTTAGAGGACTATGGCTACTCTCGCATCGCACCACTCTCCATGACTGTCGCCAATCCGAGATCAGGTCAGCCCTCGCGAATGATCTGGTTCATCCCACCTTCCGAGCTGAAAGGGCTATCGACAGCTGGCTATCGTGCCAAACTTGACGAACATGTGGTTGATCAAACTTTATTGAACTTGCAAGATATCCAAGCTGTTGCTGTCCAGCATTGTCATGGAGCGAGAGCAATATCCATCACTCTGCCGTCAGGCTTCAAAGTCAGCTACTCTGGCGATTGCAGGCCGAGCAAACCCTTCACGCAGATCGGCAAGGGTAGCACGGTCTGCATTCACGAGGCGACTTTTGATGATGAACTGCAAGGCGATGCGGAGGCCAAGAATCACAGCACCACGTCCGAAGCTTTGGACATCGCACAGAAGATGGGCGCCAAGGCTTGCGTTCTCACTCATTTCTCGCAACGGTACCAGAAGGTGCCAGTCCTAGAACGCGCCGACGAGACCGAAAAATCTGCAGAAGAGGATGTCGATATGAGCAACGGCGCTATTGGCCCAGTCGAAGACGAGTCCACAAATCCTGAAGACGACATGGCTGCACCACTGCAAGACGTGGCAGCCACCTTCCCAGACCAAGAAACTTCCAACGGTGCTGGCGGAAAGCAGTACGATATCCCTAGCAAGAAGCAGGCCTCAAGGTCCTTCGGTCACAGCGGACCGCCTGAAGCCGTCAAGTTCAAACTCCAGTCTGATATGAAAGCCTATGTCGCTTTCGACTACATGCGTGTCAAAGTCGGAGATATTTGGAAGATGGAACACTTTACTCCTGCTCTGCTCAAGCTTTTCGCCGAGGAAGAGAAGGAAGTGCAGAATAATGGCGAGAGCGGAAGTGGAAACGGAAATGGGAAGAAGGATAAGAAGAATAAGAGTGGGAAGAGTAAGAGGAACAATTAGGTAGATTTGATCAACCTCTACCTGTGTTCTTCCCTATACACTCCCATATCTCTTCATCCTTGTTCATCTCCCTCCACTCAATTCTTTTGATAAAACCAACGCCACATTCCCACTCCCTCCCGGTAAAGTCCTCAAATCCACATTCGTGCAAACCCCATTTCCGGCATTTCATCTGATGTCCTTGTAGCGCACTACAATTATCTCCCTCACATACCTCGTCTCTCTACGACTTCGCCGTACCATCCGTCTCCATCGATTCGAAAGGCTTTACTCCCGTCGATGTTTTTTTTACGCAGAAGATTTCAAAGCCGAAGGATTGGTAGTCGTCGACTCGCTGAAAGGGAAGCTGTCGGCCGTTTCACGATCATGTACACCACGAAGGTCGTCTTGCTGGGTTAGGTATACCGATGGCTTTGTGAAGCTGCATCGGCAGTGAAGTCTTGACATCGAGGGCGCATCTTGAAGAGGTCGTCTTAAGCTTAAGGGCTATTTGGTAGATCAGGAGATTATGAGCGCCGGAGATGGAAGTTTCGCATGCTCGGGGCAGGAGGCATGGTTTTATCAGCGCATTTATTACAAGACAGAAGCGTTGCTCTGAGGTGGCACTTTGCGAAGTGAACAGAAAGAGTTTCAGCGAACCATCACTTGGAAGCATCCATGTGCCCATGAAGACTTCCACCAGTACATTGAAATGGCTGTCAATCTTACGAAGAATTCATCCACTGCATGCAGTCCTGATACCCGCCTTGTCAACCCTGGGCCCCTCCCTTACCAGCCGCAGCAAGCACGGGATGAGCATAATGCCTTTTCACATCACTTCTATCGGGCCATGTCCCTCTTGCTTCAGGCAACAACTCATCCGGACCAAACGGCTCATCGGGAAAACACTTGTCGAAAGGCTTCAGATGGGCTTCAGAATGAGCCCAGCCTTTCTCATACTCGGCCTGCCACTGCACAACATAATCCAACTGCTTAATCCTCCACACCCCATCGTCACCCTTCATATACGTGTTTTCGTAGACGCCAGCTTCCCAGAACTGCAGTGGCAGACCTTCGGGCCTGTAGGCTCTGCTGACATGATTGCCGCCTGCTAGCAATGCCCGGAAACGACCTTGCGCAGTTCTTCCATCTGGGGATATGGTTATGATATCCTGCACCTGGAGATGGTCTAGTAGGAAGCCATCTACGGGTCCTGGCTGGCCTTTGGTGAAGTAGTTATGGAACCAGGTTTCGTAGAGACGAGAAATTGACGCGTGGCCACGATAGATTCCGGACAGGAAGATTACTTCGCCATCTTGAGCGAAGAGCTGCACCACATCTGCGTAGGAGCATGTGTCGATGTAGTACCCATAGGCGAAGTGCAACTTGCGGATTGCATTGGTGTCCTCGAGCTGGGTCACCCGGTTGGTGAGGCTCTGCACTAAAGTGCGAAGGGAGGCGAGTTCTGCTTGGACGTCAGGTATCTGCGACATGATCTGGTACAGCAAGTGGAAAGATTACCGGAATAACAGTGAGATCTGAGAGCACACTATATGGGTGGTGGACGCAAGGCTGAATGCAACTGCCGCAGGTACGTAACTGGCTCAGCCAAGGGTTATATGGGGTAAAAGCATACTCAAGGCAGGGTTACCCGAGAGTTCTGCCAAAAGCAGATGGACAGAGAAGACGACGTCCCAATATCTCCAGATCAGACAGTTCAGAGCTTTCAATGTTGCTCAAATGGAAAAATGGTTTTCGTGGGCAATGCTAGAGACAGTAAGTTAAGTAAATTGAGGGTCGTATTGTTCATCTGCTTACTGTTTACAGAAGAACTTGTTGATGCGGGCCTCGAGTGTCGGGATATTGCACCAGAAGAGCGTGCAGGACGCATGAGCGACTTCCTGGACGGCCTGAGACGTACTGGAGCGACCCTTGCCTGTGGCCCAACGACTTGCTCTTCAACAGCCTGGAGAAAGACTTCTGTCCAGCCACCCTTTGCTTCCATAGTCGACTCAATCATCATCTTAGAGCGCTTCAGATCACCCACGATCTTCCGAGACCGCTCCTATCTCTCATCATTTGCCTCCTTTTCATTCGTTTCCTCGGATGGCTCAAATCCTGCGGTCGTCCACGCTGCGAGCTCAGTTGTCCAACCTCCTCCTAACAGCTGATTATGTTCTGTTGGTGGTTTCCGTTGGGAAAGGCGTGGGGGATCTTTTGGTGGCATAATGGCTGATGCTCAACTGTCAGGAAGGGACAGTAATGCGAAGGTGTGTTGCGGTGGGACGACGCAGACTGTCGAGTCTTTGTTGGGTCACGCTCGAGTCTGCTGCCGGACCTGGAGTAGTGAGCTTCTCAAGGGCCGGACAAGCACTTCACCGTCGAGTGCTTGAACACGGTGGAAGACATACTTTCTAGTCCATAGACCGAGTAACCAAGATACACCCCCATTGTGGAAGTCTCTGGCCGTTAGTGACGTTTGTCGGGCAGCATAGCTACTTGCAATCAATTCGATCAGTACGACTGGTATTCTGTGTCCGTAGAGCTCCTCGTGTTGACATTGATTAGCGGACAGAGGGAGTTGGAAGGCATTGACGAACGATTGACCCTGCCATGACACACGGACCCAGCTCCGTTTGTGCCTTCCCCCAGCCTTGACTTCGTCTCCCACTTCGTCTCCAAGGCATGTCCCACCTCGACCATCTTGGACGTAGGCAGAGAATGCTTACTGATAATGCAGCCTTACACCTCTTGCTGTTCGTCGGACCTGACGAAGAGCAGCATGTCCCCTGGCGCCTTGCTCAGACTAGGTAGGAGACATTCGACGCGGCTACTGACAGACAAGGACACAGATCCCGACAGACGAAGGACACTGATCAGCTAGCTGCGAACGATCGGGTTCTGCAGCCAGCCGCTCGCCGCCATTGTGCCTTCCGGTACTACCGTACTACATTACCTTGCCGACCCGACCACCGTACGCCAAAGCCTTGTCACGATGCGGCCAACGAGTACGCCCACGATCCTGTGCCACGAACGACCGACTATAAAGCGCAGCTCAGCCTATGGCGGCCTACAGAACTGGCCTCCCCAGCACCATAACGAGCTCGCGTTCTATACCCGCATTTCTTGTGATGGTGTCTAGCCGGATCACGAACGTTTGCCCATACTGCTTCGATCATCATACTTCTCTTGCGATGGCGCCGTCTGTTGTCAGACAGCCAGCCGATGCGGTGGTTATATTTCGAGGAAGCGAGACGTAGGACATTGGCCTAGCATTGCATTCTTACAGTCCATGCCGTCTCTTCCATCCGATCGATTAAGAGCGGTGGGCAGCCATAAGTCCTTCACAGATCCAGAGACCAGGGCGACAATACCTTGGACAAGGGATCTGGATAACCGACAGACAGGTTGAAGGAGCCTTTCAGCATCGCGACCAAAGATTTAGACAAATTCGGTCGCTGTGCAGTACTGATCTTTCTGTGCGATTATTCAAAGCAGCCCCAGCATACATGAACCGACGGCGTGGCGACAGCAGCGTACTGTCTGTATTGCCCTCGTAGCATGCTTGCTGTCTCTCCATTGCTAAATTCATCCTCTGCCGACCGAGGATGGCATTTATCTGTTGATTGAGCTTGAAAGAAAGTATCCTTCGCAGCGAAGCACAAAGCTGTTGCTGTGCAACCCATGCGAGTCTGGCGTGCCTTGCGGTATGGCACTGATGACTTGCGGTTTACAAGTCATTCTGGCTTCCAGATCGACAGCCAGCCAGCCTTGCCTAGCCAGCAGTCACAGGGAGGAACAGCTGTCCGCATTGGCCTGAACCTGGCTCCGACACTTGTTGACCAGTAAAGTCAGGAAGGATACCGCTGTGGCTGTATGCATTCTCCGCGGAGAGCAGTAGTGCTCTCAACTGGACACGGCTCTGCTGTCAGGCCATAGCCAACAGATGACTGAGACATGATGTCAGCACCACTGAGAGCAAGTTCTTGTTAGAGCAGAGCGATTTGAGACGAAGCCCAGGACAGTTCTCGCCTGGACCTCGCCCGGCTCTCGGAAGAGAACCACGATACCTGGATGATATACCATTGGCGCTATACAGCCAATACTGCGGAAGCAGAGCTATCAACGATAAAGGCTGCAAGTATCCTCACCAGAAGACGACTCAATTGGTCAAGAATGGTATTGCCAGCTTGAGCAGATGCCAGTACAATTCGCGCCGAGGAAGCGCAGAAGCGTAGCTGTCAGGCGGGTAGACATTGAGTCCTCTTCCTGGGATGCAGCTTATTTCGGACGGATACGCAGAAGCAAGGGCTTCGGACGTGGAGAGCGCGTGCATGTAAGCGCGAAGAAGCAGAGCTGTAGCCGGTGATCAGCTGGCATACACTCGTCCTTGTATTGCTGCATCGAAAGGCGACTGCCACGCCATGGGACCTCGCAAGGATCTAGAGGTATAGCCATGGGGCTTGAATCACTGCACTATCCCTCCTCAGGCTCGACTCCGCTATGCGTCCTTCCACCGATGCATCGAAGAGCAAGGTCGACTCCATGGGATCTCGCAAGGTCGGGGAAGCAGAGTCGCGGGTGGTGGCTAGCTGGACCGCTCCTACTCCAGCTCACCTCCGCCGTACGTGTTTCCACAGCTTTTTCGGAAGACAAGGTCTCGAATGGGTTGTGTGTCTGACCACATATGCATGTCTCGTTCCACGGACGCCAGAGCGGTAGCCAGTTCCTGCCCGCATGTGTCGGCAAAGGCGACGTGGATTGGGGGCCTTCTCGCTTGAACAGCGTGAGGCCAAAATCCGTGCAAAACTCAATAATGTTTTGCTTATCCTTTGCACCAAGGAGGCCTTTCCCGTCCATTACAGGCCAAGACCAAGCTGTAGGATGCCATACGCCGTTGGGTTACCTCTACGGAGAAAATATACTCTCGACACCCAGGCTGGAAAGGCATCCAGGGTGGCTTGGTCTGCATCTGTGGTTTACCGAAAACCCTTTGGCCGTCGTGTTTAACTCTGCTTGATCATTATCCGCACTCTCTTCATCTTGTTCATCTTGAGGATTCGAGTGTACGTCGAGATCTGCACTTCGTTGAGATCTATGTGCGGGTCCCACACCTTGAAAGGACGTCGACACCATAGAATGCAGCACCATTGAGAGGCAGGACTCGGAAGCGAAGCCATGACTCGTGAAGGGACTAAGTGCCCTCACGCAGCTTTAGCTCAGTCATTTATTTCGAGGCTCACACATCTAGAAAGGAGGTCAGCACCATAGAAACCACTAGTGAGAGGAAGACTCGGAAGCAAACCTGGAGCTCTGGAGTCTGGATAGTGAAGGGACTAAGTACCCTTACGCAACTTCAGCTCAGTCATTCATGTCTGGGCTCACACATCTGGAAAGGAGGTCAGCACTATAGACACCACTAGTAAGAGGAAGGCTCGGAAGCAAAGCTCTAGATGGTGAAGGGACTAAGTGCCCTTACGCAACTTCAGCTCGGTCATTCATGTCTGGGCTCACACATCTAGAAAGGAGGTCAGCGCTGAGGAGACCAGGCTCGGAAGCAAAGCTCTAGATGGTGAAGAGCATGAGTGCCCTCACTTAAGCTCAACTCCGCCGTATATCTCCGGCTAGGCTCACACCTCTAGAAAGGAGGTCAGCGCTATGGAGACCAGGCTCGGAAGCAAAGCTCTGGATGGTGAAGAGCATGAGTGCCCTCACCCAAGCTCAACTCCGCTGTATATCTCCGGCTAGGCTCACACATCTAGAAAGGAGGTCAGCGCTATGGAGACCAGGCTCGGAAGCAAAGCTCTGGATGGTGAAGAGCATGAGTGCCCTCACCCAAGCTCAACTCCGCCGTATATCTCCGGCTGGGCTCACACATCTAGGAAGAAGGTCAGCACTATAGACACCACCAGTGAGAAGAAGGAAGAGGAACAAGCGCAGCGAGAATGGGTCTCATTCTCGCCTATTAACAGTACATTGTGCCCGAAGGCGCACCCAACGCCGTTTGCTCATGGGTATCTCGCGGAAGCAAACAAGCAAATAAGGTGTGTGAACACCTTAGACCATCACAAAACCATCGCCCAGAAAGCCATTCTCCACCACGTACCGCCCGCAGAAATAGTCACCGCGGTGGTGGAATTTCACCTCCACCACCGGGCGATACATGCCCCAAGCAACCGTATGCACCCGGACGTATCGCGCCAGCATTCTGACTGCGACCCGGAGATCATGGTTGGTGCCGGGCCGCGGAGCGATCCTGATGTTGAGTCGTGCTGTGCTTGACAGCACACGGAGCTCGCGGCCATCCATGGCCACCGGAAAATCGAAGCAGTGCCGGCGGGTCGACTCGGCGACTTGGACGCTCTGCGAAAATTAGCACACGAAGCCATCGAGGTCAAAGCTGTCACACTTACTTGGAATTGCACGATGGCGTAGGGCTTCTGTGGTGAGTCGTCATTACGTCCGACTCTCACGTAGCACGTGCCGTGCTCCGAGAACAGCTCGTGGACTTGGACCGTCAGAGCGTGGTTGGTGAAGGAGGCTGGTAGGCTAGAAGTACTCGTTAGCCGGAGTCAATGGCAGTACATGAGGGTGACAGCAGCACTTACTTGCCGACGAACAGGCAGGCATCGACCGGCATGCTGCGCTGGGCCCAGTTGAACAGCTCCATGAGATATGGGAGCTTGGATTCGCGGTGTTCGAGGATAAAGGCCCCGAAGCGGTGAATTTTTGGAGGGGCGATGTGAGTTTCCTCGACATGCCCCTCGCCCTTGGTGCTGTCGGTGGTGGTGTTGGTCTCGCTGGTGGTGGCTTGGCTGCCGAGACACGGTGGAGCTGAGGCGACGGACAACGGGCTCGGTGGCGGTGACTGGTTCAGAGCTTCGTCCGGGATCTCGTGCGCCTTGATACCCGAGTCGATTTCTTTGGTGGCAGGGCATGGGAAGCGCTTCCGCTTGTCCAAGTCGTCAAGGAGAGCTTGGATGCACTTGAGTTGGAAGGACATTGCGCCAAATGTAGGAAAGTGCGACAGGTCCTCGTGGAATGGGTCGCCAGCGTCTCGGAGCGACGGCAGGTTACCAGACGATGGTACGGCCATTGTGAATGCTGTTGAGCTGGTGCTGGTGTAAAGGATGGTGTATGGATGGAAGAAGATGTCTGCGAGGAGGATGCACCCGAAGAAATGGCTCGATCTGATGCTGCTGGAGTCGAAGAAGAAGAAGACAGGAAAAGTTTGATTCTTGTACTTGCGCCAAGAGTCAGCACAGGCCCGTGATCGGAACAGCGCAATGGGCTGGAGAGTACTCACAGACGCTGGACTTTGGGAAGGCTCGGTGGGCCCACTTTCACGAATATGGCAAGGCGTCCTTTCCTCGCGGCTGCCCACCGTGCCAAGCCGCAAGGCTGAAGCGACGAGACGGTACAATGCCGGTGCGAAAGTACAACTTCATTGGTATGAGGTTGTAGCGCGGGCCCGTGGGAACCTCCACCACCAACTGCGGTGTTTGCACGTGCTGTGGTGGTGGAGATATCGTCTTTGAGGCTTGAGCAGCAGCACTTCATCTGAAGCTTTGGGGCACTTGCTTCCCGTATTACTCAGACGCCTCCCATTGGATGTTTGGCGCACGTGATATGCATTGTTCTGCGAATATCGGCCCGTCCAAGCTCCTGCCATGAGCCGCCCTGCTCTTTCCTTCTCGTGGATGGCGTTGCGAAGCGGAAGGCACTGCTTGAATGGCGATATGGAAGTGAAGCGGTTTGAAGCCCACTTGTCTCGTTGTGCAGGTCCATCGTTATGCTCGTGTCGCTGCGTCTAGGTTCGATTCAGGCCTCGGAAGGCTGTTCGAGGCGTGCGAAGTGGACGTGGACGTGAGCGCTACTGTAAGTCACATCGCCTCGAAGCCGCTCCGTCATGAAGCAATCGCTGCGCTCACCGAAGCGGGACTAGGCTGAGATGGCTATCATGATGGATGAGAAGGTGTGCAAAGCCAGCAACAGTGAGGGTATCACCACGAGCTCTTGTAGGACCGGGAGCAGCAACACTACAGGCGGCGACAGTGGCTCTATGAGGACGTAGTGGAGGTCTTACCTTGATGCCAGTGGCTCTCGATGTTCAGATAGAGGTCATGAAGGGCGTGGACGCCGACCAAAGCCTGATATCGCGGCCATAGTGGCTGGCATTGTCTCGAAAGACCACGGGACGTGGTAGTATCGTGAGCAGGAACATCACAGACGGTGACAGCGGCTACATGAGTTCGTAATGGACACCGCAACCTATTATCACCCGTTGTCGACGTCCAGGCAGAGGTCATGAAGGCGTGCACGCCGACCAAAGCCTGGTATCGCGACTAATGGTCATCACTGTGAGCATGCACGAGAGTTTAGCTACCACGGGCTTCATGAGCGGTCAATGGCATTGAGACGTTCCACGATCGTAGCATGATGCCAGCTCATATCGTCAGTGGAACGCAGGCAGGAACTATGGACGGCAGAAAGGGAACCACAAGTCGCGAGAATGTAGCTGCTGAAGGCGTCGGGAGCAGTCAATCATTTCTAGACAATCCATGGCCAGATGTGACATGATGGCCGCTACGAAAGGAACATATCACGGCGTGGATATCGGTCCAGCGCGAAGCTTTCGAGTGTGTTGGGAAATCGTCAACGCGACGAGACGGCGGCGAGAACAGGCGAGCAATTTCTTGACCATTCGCGATTGTGTAAAGCCGAATTGCTAGCTGGCTCATGATGTAACGCTGCATTGGTGTCAATGCGATGGAGACAGAAGGCATTGAGGCCGAGACAGTAAGGGTCAATGTGTCACGAAGGCAGATCGATGATACACGGCACGACAAAGCAAGTGGGTGCTCACAGATATCAGCTGTCGCTGAGAGATCAAGACTCTCAGAGCTGCATTTACTCGGACTTCGACCTCGCTGAGATTTATGCAGAGATCAAGCCAGGCCACCAGGCATAACGATTAGCAATCGGATATGGCCGCATCATTGCGATGGCACATTGGCTTCTGACAGTGCATTCGGTGCGAAGGGATACCTGTGGCGAGTGGCAGTAGGTCAGGGAGTTCGAACGTCCATCAAAGCTGTTATCGCCCCTGAAAATTCTCCGACGGCGATTGTGCACGGCCTTCTAGCTGATCGAGCAAGAGATCATGCGCGTCTTGAGCCGTAAAGGTGGTAAACAGCGCATGGGTTAACATCAGCAGAGTCAGCAGTCCCCTGTCCGGATTCTGAGATCGTACCGTGGACACCGTGCAATGTTGTGGGCTCAAGGAAGTGACGATACAGCGGAGCTCAAGTACATAAGATCTGGCAATCTTGATGGTGGACACAATGAGAATGAAGCCGGTGGATGAGCCGCTTGGACAAGGCAGCCCTCGGGGTGATGCCATT
The DNA here is from genome assembly GCA_001578235.1 of Pseudocercospora eumusae. Taxonomy (NCBI): domain Eukaryota; kingdom Fungi; phylum Ascomycota; class Dothideomycetes; order Mycosphaerellales; family Mycosphaerellaceae; genus Pseudocercospora; species Pseudocercospora eumusae. The sequence continues at coordinate 62,574 of LFZN01000018.1, read as the reverse complement.
ATCGATTTCTGGCAGCTCCTGAAGCAAAGAGAACTTCGAACTACTGATCTTGAAACAGCTGTAACCATCGATTCCGCCGGCACGACCACTGCGATAGCGAAAGTCACCATACAGACACCACTGCAAGCTCTAGGGAATGGACAGCAATACACCGTACTACAGCCCTCTGGCTCCTTCTGGCTCCGCCACCGCCGCAGCCTCACCGACACCGTCATCACCAGACAGACTCCCTCCAAAAGCTGTCAACTCTACCGAGACTCTTTTGGCCACCACCCCCCAAGCAAAAAGCGCCCCCGATTTTCGACCATCATCGCGGCGCTGAAGTCCACTCTGAGCAAAGTAAAAAAAGTGGACAAAGAAGGAGAAGAAGGACGAGCGGCCGCGCGTGAGGATAGACGACATCACGGGAGAGACATTGGATGGATGGGAAAAGCTTCGCTGAGAGTCGTTGGACTGTGGTGCCCGCATTGTTTCTGGGTTCATTTGTAATTTTGTCAATTTGGAGATATGCAGAAGAGGAGGAGATTTGGGTGGAGGTACTGAGTGCTTACAATGACAACAGAAGCCTTTTTTTTTTGCGCCTCTGTGATCCTTTCCTCGCCACGCAGTCCAAGATTCGACCAGCTCGATACGTCTTCTCTCAAAGAGATGAGAAGGAAGCCGACGCGAAGCGTGAGTTTTTCAAATGATCGCTTGCTCCTTCCGTGTCCCTGGAAGACTTGGGCTGTGCTACTACGGGGCAACTTGTGCGTGGTCGAAAATGCAGAAGAGAAGGTTGGGTGAGATGGTGAGGTTTCACGATATGAGTACAGTTTTTTTGCGCTCCTGTGATACTTCTGTTCGCCATGCAGCCACGGATGCGACCAGCTTAACACTGATTTCTTTGACTTGGAAGAGCGAGGAAAGGGGACACACAGAGCGTGAATTTCCAAGAATCTTCACTTGCTGGATTCATGCTTCCATCCTGTTGTTTGAATAGTGCGCGACAGGTACAGTCTTGGGCAAAGCTTGCAATAATTTTCGTCAGAGGAGGTGAAACAGAAGCATGGATATACGCTATGACAGGGCCAAATAACTACAGGTGAGGCTTTGAGTAATGCTTTCCATCACCCACGGCTTCTAGGATTTCGAGACACAGCTACTCGCCATGCCCCCGAGATCCAGGCTGATATCAGAGACGCTCCTGAGGGCAAGAGCCTTGGATCACGTCTTTAGTGCCTTTGCCTTGGCATCACGCAGGCCTGGAACAGACCAGAGCTCGCAACAAAGCGAAGGTGAATGTGCTCGAACAGATCCTCACACGCGATTCTCGCCAAGCTTATCTGAGACTTCGCGTTCCAATCAAAATGACCACGGCAAACTTCGACCGGATTGTGCAACTACTCGATCACGACCAGCTTGCGCCTCAGAGGATCTGCCGTGATTTCGTGAATCGGACGTTCGAAGACAGAGCCCTTGACTTGGTCATCAAGAGTCAAAAGACGGAGAAATCCGTTGTGTGAAATGCTGCTTGGAATATAGTTCTGATATTGCACCCTTCTTAGTACCCGAGCCTAGGTGTACTTCAGGTGTAGTGATGAGGTCGCGTGAAGATGCAGGGGTCTAAGGCCAAGCTTTTGAAGTAAAGGCTTGGACCTCCACCCTCTCCACTCAGTCCCTCTATTGGCATTACCGTATCGCTCCCATTCTGACCGCATCAGTCCATCAAGATCAAAGCTACGATCCCCAGAGCAGAAAGTTCACCTTCAAAAACGTGAATCGCACGTGGTCGCGGCTGAATCTTGGCCTATCTTTGCTAGGGTCCTGCCGTGCCCCCGAACGCGATAATGCTATCCCGAGTGGCATGAGGCGCGGCGACATCACGATATCTGCGTAGCATCTCGAGATGCTGACCGCTGTGTATGTGTGAGCTACCATTCGGCACGCGGCACGCTATTGCGCTATCACTGTTACCCAGAAGCGGGGTGGTCTCCCACCAACACTACAGTACATGCGATTGCAGGGTAGCATCCAAGCGTGACTTGTGGTACAGTATGCCGCCAGAACTCCATTTGCATCTCATTCAAGTTCTCCTCTGCAATGTTAGAGACTATCAATTGACGACTAGGTCACGATCGTCAAAATGGTACTTCGGAAAACACCAACAGGAACATGGTGAGTGACGGCCAGGAATGACGACGAAAACATCGTGACTGACGCCCTGCTCTCTATAGGATGCCAGCATGGGTGCCAGAGTCGACATTCATCTTGTCGTTCCTCCTCATCATCTGCTCCATCGTCCAATCCACCACTGGCGGATATGATGGATCTATGCTCAACGGCCTCAACATCCTGCCTTCATACACGGACTACTTCAAGCTGAACTCTGCAACGACCGGCCTCAACACAGCTTCAGTCTTCATTGGAGGCTTCTTTGGTCCCATATTCTCGGGAGTGATAGCAGACAAGCTCGGTCGGCGCCCTGCAATCTTCTGGGGCACCATCGTCACTTTCCTCGGCATCCTTCTTCAAACAGCAGCCCAGAATGTTGCCATGTTTGTGATTGCTAGGATTGTACTCGGGTTCGGTTCAGCGGTGTCCGGCATCGCAGGAGGAGTCTACCTCTCTGAGACCTATCCTTCTCGATATCGCGCCTGGGGAGTGGGCTTGCTCAACGACTTCTACTATGTGGGAGCACTCATTGCAGCAGGCATTACTTTAGGAACTGGAACCTGGCAAAGTACTTGGGCTTGGAGGACGCCATCTCTGTTTCAGGCCATATTTTCTGCTCTGTGCATTATCATCTTGCCATTCGTTCCTGAATCACCCAGATGGCTTGTCAACCAAGGTTTCCTGGAAGAAGCCAGACTGGTCGTTGCGCAGACAAATGCCAACGGTGATCTCACCGACCCGATCGTGCTTGCCGTCTACAAGGAGATTGTCGATACTCTGAAATATGAGAAAGAAGAGAAGCCGATCATGACACCAAAAGAGATTGTCAAGGATCCGATTGCTCGGAAGCGTCTTTTGATCGGAATGTCGGCTGGACCTTTCTCGTGTATTGCCGGCAATATTATTGCTTCGTATTATTTAGGCGCAGAACTGGATACCGCGGGAGTTACTGACAGTCTGGATCAGCTGAAAGCGAACGTCGTACTCAATGTCTGGTGTCTTTTCTGCGCTCTAGCTGGAACACACTTGATCGCAAAGTGGGGACGAAAGCCAACAGCACTTGTGACACAATGTCTATTGGTGACCTGTTTGTTCATCATCGGTGGCCTTGCGAAGCTGTATGCTTCCAACCCAGATGGCGCATCTCAGAGCCTGGTCTATGGCAATGTCGCGGTCATGTTCATGTTCCAAGGATTTTACTCGATTGCGTGGACGCCATTGCTTTACCTCTATCCGCCGGAAGTCATGAACTATGCAATTCGCGCGAACGGACTTGCGTTCTCCTCATTCATGCTCAATGCTTTGGCGTAAGTCTTTCTCCCACGCAAATGAGCTTTCAGCTAACATGATCTAGCATGGTCCTCGTGTTTGTGATGCCGATCGGTTTGGACAACATAGGCTGGAAAATGTACATGGTCAATGGCGGCTGGGACATCATCGTCGTTGTGCTCATTGCAGTGTACTGGGTCGAGACGAAAGGCAAGACTTTGGAGGAGATCGACGCTCTCTTCGAAGGCCAGAAGCATTCCGACGTGCCTGATGTAGAGCTCGTCCGAAAGGGAAAGGCTACGCTCGATGTTGTAGGCGTTGAGAAGCAGTTGGAGACCGAGATCGTCGCAATGAAGCACGAGTAGACATCTGTAGCCTTGTGGAACGCAAGCTGATGCAAGCTTCTGATTGATATGCTGTGATGGATCCCGAGCCTTGCGCAGCTCAAGGTCCGACTCCCGCCATATTTGGCTCAGGCATCTCACCAGTAATCCCAACAAGCCGGACCACTTCCTCACCACATTCATTGCCTTCATCCTCTCTACCATTCAAGTACGCTCTGAACCAGCGGTTCTCCTCAAGCTCTGTTCCTCCAGGGTTGATCTCCCCACTCAGGAACTTTACTCCACATTTTCCGCCTCCCCATCTCCACAATCGATAGACAAGGCTCCTGTAGAACAGTCTCCACACCACCTCATTGAAGCACCCATCATTCCTGATCTCCACGCATTGCACGTTTCGGAGACCTTTTAGTGTCTCGCAAAAGATGTATGCCAAGGTATGCGATTGACTCAGATCTGCTATCTCTGCGAACGAGTTGACATAGTTCGTCGGTCGTTTTGGAATTATGAGTAGAGTGTCTAGTTGTAGACTTGGATGACCGAACGGAAGGCCTAGCCAAGCTTCATTCAATGCTCTTAAGTGACTGATTCGTGCTGTGAGGGTTATGTGTCGAATCGCGCCGATCTTCGAGGCGGAAAGTGGTCGCGAACGGATATCGAACAGGTCAGGATAGGTACACTCTCCCTCGACATGGAATGGTGTCATGGATAAGGCGAGGAGCTGTGCTTCGGCTTGTATCTGCTTGCATGTTCGGAGGAGAGCAAGTTGCGCTGAGGTTCGATGGGCATGGTAAAGCTTCGGAAGACATTCTTTCGGTGTTTCTGGTTTCAATGCTGTCGCTATGGCATCTGGTCTGAGAGGAAGGCTTGGATAGAAGTCTGAAGCGGTCGGCTCGAAGATGTGCATGTAGATCTGATTGCGGAGCTCGCAAGGAATCGTGAGGAAGGAAGCACGCTCAGGTGCGGTGGTAGTTGTGCCCATGATAGCTTAGGAGAGTGATTAAGGAGATGCAGAGAAGGAAGTAATAGACATAGCTTATGGAGGATTTGTCACGCGTCCAAGTGGTCGGTAGACGCGTGGTGTCAACTACCGGTTGCGAGGCTCAATGAGATGCATGGATAACAAAGGAAAGGAAGGAGATACCGCGGCAGAGTAGGTCGACCATCTTGACCATTCATGTCGTCGTCTCCTCGTGATCTCTCAGAAGCAGATCGGCCGATGATGCAACGCCGAACCGTGATGGCTGATGACACGTGCATCGTGCTGGGGAGAACGTGGTCCGTGGTGTGCTTGGCGCGCTCGGAGCAGGTCGGAAGTGAATCAAATGCTCCGGGCGACTTCGAAGCTCTCCGTCCGTCCAACAACCTGATTCCTGGTCTATCTCACCTGGAAATCGAGTCAGACAGCTAACAATGCAGCCTTCTTTTCCTTGGACGTATACCTCATCCGCACTGAATCCGATCAGACTACTGCGTCATAGGCCTTTTGCTTTTCGTGTATCGAAGAGCTGAAAACGCAGTCATGGCGGATGACTTTTGACGCCAGGAAATCGTGTGGCAAGAATGCTTCGATAATAATCTGACCGCGTTGTCCTGCAGCGGACGAAGGCGGCAGTGCCTCTTTTTTGCCCATTGACTTTATAGCTTGAATCATCCTGATCACCTCATTCCTCTGTCCAGGGAAAATTGATAGTTTGATCAGATCTCAGAAACAAGACAAACATGAAGCAAGAATACCATCAGGTGCCGAACGCAGAAGGAAAAGAGTGCATCGTCATCGTCGGCACAGGCTGGGCGGGCTTCAACGTCTCGCAGTATCTGGATGACAAGAAGTTCAACATCACCGTGGTCTCACCGGAAGACACGAGCCCCTATACTCCGCTACTCGCCAGTGCAGCATGTGGTCTTTTTGACTTTTCGCTGGCAGAAGAACCAATCCGGCACAAAAGCAAACGTATCAACTATTTCAAGGCCACTGTCCAATCTGTAGATTTTCAGAAGCAGATCTGCAGATGTCGCTCGGAATGCGATGCTCACGATGGGAAGCAGCGACAATTTGAGATTACATATGATCGATTGATCTTGGCTCCGGGCTGCATCACAAATACTTTCCACACGCCGGGTGCCGATGAGCATGCTTTCTTCGTCCGCAATGTCGCGGATGCGAAGAAGGTGCAATATCGCTTGAAACAGCTCTTGGAACTTGCTTCGCTCCCTGATGTAAGCGAGCAAGAACAGCGGGAACTGCTGCACATTGTGATCGTGGGCGGCGGCCCTACTGGAGTAGAAATTTCAGCCGAGATGTCCGACCTTTTCAACGAAGACATGACGAAGCTTTATCCCAACTTGGCTGGCAAAATGACTATCGCCATTCATGATGCAGCACCATACATCCTTGGAGCATTTGAAGATGCGCTACGACAACATTCCATTCAAAGTTTTGCCAAGCGGAACGTGCACGTGGTTACGGATTCAAAGATCAAGAAAGTTGAGAGCGACCACATCGAAACTGAAGCCGAAGGTCGAATTGGATGTGGGATGGTGATCTGGACCGCGGGAAACAAGCAATGTGCTCTGGTGGACTCTCTGGATGTCTGCAAGACCGACAAACTTCCTCGAATCATGACCGATCAGTACTTACGTGTACTCGACGCCCAGAAGGAACCGATGAAGCATGTCTATGCTCTGGGTGATGCAGCTGATATCAAGAAGTATTTTCTGCCTACCACAGCTGAGGTTGCAGTTCAGAAGGCAGAGTACCTGGCCAATGCCATCAATCGGGGTATTGAAGGCCAGAGGCCTTTTCAGTATAAGCAGAAGTCGCTTGTTGCTTACATCGGCGGTCATGATGGTGTCATCCAGGGTAAAGACGACTGGTCTGGTCCGAGAGCTTGGGCTGCGTGGCGAAGCAAGAACCTCCTGTGGACTCGAAGCTGGAGAAGGAAGTTCATGATTATGGCGTATTGGTACTTGGACTGGGTGGGCGGAAAGGAAATCGCTAGACTGTAAGATCTGGAATTGTGCTCTATTCTACACTGCCTGGACGCGCGTGGTAGGTATAGCCGTGTGGCGTATACAGCTTCTTCTTCTTCTTGTTCTTCTTCTTGTTGTTGAGCTGAGACGCTGCTTTCAGCTCCAGGGGCGTCTCCTCGACCGCGGAAGGTGGGGATGGGGCATCTATATAGGCATCTGGTCAGTCTTGAAGTTTTTTGAGAATGGAGTCAACCTACCTCCCTGCTTCGCCTCATTGTTCTGCTCTACTCCATTTGGCTCAGCGGCCTTGCGCTTCAGTGCCGCGGTCGCACTTGCCACCAGTGACGCTGAAGGTGAAGTCTGACTCGACTTCCTTCTGCCACACTGCATCTGCTCTACCATCGCAAAGCGTTCCCTCTCGGATAGAGGCGCTTCGGTGATGGCATGGGACTCTGAGTAGGCCTTAGCAGGATCTGAGCAAATTTCTTTCACGCACGCGGCATGTTCCTGCGCAGGCAGTGAGGCCTAGTCGGAAGCCGACGTAGTTCTGCAAACACCGCGAAGCGATGGGGAGCGCACGGGATGCGACACGTAAGCGCGAGTCGACCAGAGCGTTGTGCGTTGTGCGTTGTGCGTGGAGACCAGGCGTACGGGCTCCTGTAAGTACACCCCTTCGCCAGCTCTCGAGCATTTGAGACTCTCCAAGGCAATCTTTTCGGAACTCTCGTGATCTATGCTTTCTATTAGGCCAAGGAGCAGCATCTCACATCCTCGTAAGGATTGTGACCTCGTTTGTTTCACAACCGACCGAGTGCTGGGCTTCGGACGCTTTGACTACAGCTTCAGCACTACACGTGTGAGACATCCATCTTCGATGCAGTCATTCCATACCTAAAAATTCGCGTGCAACTTCGGACCAATCACTTCCGAGGTCACCTTCTCCAAATCTGCGCACATTCGCCGCCTTCAGCTCAATCAACGCCACTATGTCATTCTCGGCGCGTGGCGAAGCGCTGCTCGCGAAGCTGCGACAGGACAGATTGTCAGATCAGAAGCAAGTCTTCGGACCAGTGAGTGTCTCGACTTATCTTTGGGACCATGAACACACTGACCAGAATTCTCAGCCACCGTCCAAAGACATCTTCCAGCGCAAATGGTGCGGCAAGCTCAACGCCCAGCTGCGCGGGATGCCACAACCCGAGAGACAGCAGCAGGATTATCGCGAGTCCATATTACCATACTATTCTCAAGCGCTCGACCTCAGTATCGCATTTCGAGCAGAAGCACTGGCGCTGGGCTACACCGTCCACGACTTCGAGAGCAAAATCGATTTCGACAAGAATAAAGGCATCCACCACATCAACTGCGCAAGCCCATTCGACGCGCTCTCGGCTCTGGCAATCTCCATCAACTTGGCCGCGAAGCTCTGCGCGGACGACCCTTACGACGTTCTGTCACAATGCGAGGGCAGCGAGCAGGAGAAGCTTGCGGTTCGCGAGCAGGCGGAGGATTTTCTCGTCAAAGTCCACGAGGCTGTTGAGGCCGGGGTCTGGGAGACCTTCCTGCCAGAGGACATGCATCAAAAACTGGATGCCGAGAGCCAACAGTTCAAGCCGACTCAGCATCGTGCCGGAACGCCTAAATGGTGGTAACTCGTCATCTCTGCGAGAGTGCAGGGATGTTGCACTCATACTTGGAAGCATAGTGCGTGCAATTGATAAGCTTCGCGGAGTTATTGTGGCGCACTTCATTTCATAGCGTGAGGAAGGCGTGTGATCAGGAGCTGCAATCACGTGAACAAATGAACTCTTTCACAGATACGTACGCCTTTGCGGAAGCTAATAGCCACCTTTCTATTGCACAGCCTGCCTTTCCCGTTTCGTGTGACTCTCGCTATACAAATTCCATTTCCAGCAATGCTCCTGGATTTGCTGCATCTAGTATCCCTCCTTGCCCCACTTGTTGTATTTCTCATGTAGTTCCTGTGACCGGTCAGTTCTCAATTGTTACCCGAGATCGTTTCCCGCGATTGCATCCATACCCTTGGCAAATTCACATTAGGAATAATGACCTCGTTCAAAGCAGAAGGAGCGTCTTTCTTGCCCCGGCTTGGGTCACCACCTGGGTGATACTGATATCTCGCATCGCCACCAGTCTTCCATGGCTCGGAGTGCTCGACGCGTGCGACTGGGTTCTCGGAGGAGGATGAGGTTGGGTTTCGGGAGAAGTGCCATCCGGCAAGAGCGAAAGCACCGGTCATGATGCTGAGAAGGATCTGGGAAGCGCAGCAGGTCAGCATGCATCCATTGATTCCCCATACCACCCCCATGGCCTATCAGAAGAGCATGTCAAGGCATTCTAGACATACGTAAAGCTCAGGATCTCTCTTGGCACCCTTGCGAAGCACATCGCCCTCTTTGTCGTTTGGTCCGGTGGCCGCGCCGGCTGCTGCACCTCCTCCGCCAGACTGGAAGCGGCGCTGGGCTGGGCGGAGTGTTTGGCGCGCGGCCAGGGAGAGTCCTCGTCTCGCAATCATCGACATGGTGAAGGGATTTGTGCAGATGTTCCTTGTGCTTTTCTCAGTAGACTTTCACCTTGAAGTGATGTCAAGAGCTGCTCCTGCAATGTCGGCACGCGGGACTGCCCGTCCGGAAAGTGTCGCCGACGCCGAATGCTCCTGCCCAGCTCGTGCCACCTCCTGATCTCCGCGTGCATTATTCTATTACCCCGGTATTATTCAAACTAGCTTAATAATAATGCCCAAACGGTGCACGTCGCATCGCACGAAAAGGGACGGCAGAGGCAGGAAGCAATAATATATCACACATGCAGCAGAAATAGGCAGCGACTGCGTGGCCCGCGGAGGAGGACTATGAATCCATCGTGACTCCGTTTGACCCTGCGCTCACGGTAGACGGTGGCAGAGCAGTTGGCATTGGGCATTTGGCGGTGGACGGCAGCAATGGCCAGCACCACCACCACCACCACCACTACGACGCACACCGCAATCCAGCAGAATACCAACTCAGCAATACCCACATTCCTCGGCAACGATGAGCCGCACCCGGCCTCAAACGATGGCCGACCGACGACGCCATCCTCTAACGGAACCTCCGAACTCGACACTGCACGGCAGAGCGTGCCTTCAACGACTGGTCCGGTAGGAGAGCCTGCCTTACCGCCTTCGCGACCCACGAGCGGCGCTGTCAGCCAGGCGGCATGGAGCCGCATCTCGTCTAGTCGCGCATCCATGCGATCACCGCCAAGCAGACATACATACACATCACTGCGAAGTAGAGATGGAGAGCCGGGCTCGCGCCCAGGCTCAGCTATGGGAACACACGTGCCTTCCGTCGCAGCGCAAGCCTTTTTCCGGCCCATGAGCCCTCACAAGTTGCAGGCGCAGAGAGGGCAAAATGTAGGTCCACCTGCGAGCTCCCAATCGCATAGGCGGATAGCAAGTTTGGAGGAGGGTGGAGACGAAGAATCGACGACGATGATGCGCACACGGCGATACAGCAATGCATCAGTAAACACAGCTCGGGAAGCCGAGCAAGCTACGAGGGACGGCGCATCTTCTCCGCCGCCACTTCCCACCAGCAGAGGACTTTCGATAGCAAGGAGTTCCGTTGGAGACGGAAGGCTAGATGCAGGTCCCGCGAGCGTCATCAGCAAGAACAGTACCGCTCCTCTAACGACTAGTAAAGCAAAAGAACAGCAGCGGAGATTGGACCCTCCGCCAAAGTCGCCGCGCTCTTTGCGGGGATCCCTTGGCTTCGCCTCGAGACATTCATCTAAGCGAGATATTCATGAACGAAGACCATCTGGACAAGGTCATGAGAAGTTGCCATCCTTACCAAACTCGCCCGTCAGGGAGAAGGCCACAGAGAAGCCACTGCCTTCGCAACCACAACGACGGCAGCTACATCGCAGCGGCAAAAACTATGAATACTTCGCGGGGAATATGCTTTTCTTCGTCGAGGGTCGCTGTCTCAATACACGTGCTAAGCCCTTGAATGTGGTCACGTTTCTTCTCACGGTGTTGCCGGCAGCACTGTTCTTCGCTTTCGAAGCGCCCTGGTTATGGCATAACATCACGCCTGCCATCCCGATCGTCTTCGCATACGTATTCTTCGTGGCGCTCTCGGCATTCGTGCATGCGGCCTTCAGCGATCCTGGTATCCTGCCGAGAAATTTGCACCCGCATCCAGCAAACCCAGAGGAGGAGAAAGACCCTCTAGCTGTTGGACCTCCAACCACAGAATGGGTGATGGTCAAGACATTCCCATCATCTTGCCATGCGCCGAATCTTGAAGCCATGGCCGAAGGTGGCGATGCAGCGGGTGCTACGACTGCGATGGAAGTGCCTACAAAGTACTGCAAGTCATGTAACATCTGGCGGCCACCCCGTGCGCATCATTGCCGTGTTTGCGATGCATGTATTGAAACCCAAGACCATCACTGCGTGTGGCTCAACAATTGCGTTGGCAGGAGGAATTATCGCTACTTCTTCGCATACGTCGGCTTCAGCTCGGTGATGGCGTTGATGCTTATAGCCTTCGCATTGACGCACATTGCGGTCTACGCCAACCAGAACGGCATAAGCTTCGGGAAATCTCTCACAGGACGCACCGAGGAACGGGTGGCATTTGCAATGTTCATCTATGCCGTTCTTGCACTGCCATATCCTGGCTCGCTGTTCGGCTACCATCTCTTCCTGATTGCACGAGGTGAAACTACGAGAGAGTATCTCAACTCTCACAAGTTTATGCCAAAGGACCGACATCGACCATTCTCACAATCGTCAATCCTCTCCAACTGGGCTGCGGTGCTCTTCCGACCGCGACCACCTTCATACATGGGCTTCAAGAAGAAGTATGATGATGGTGACCTTCGTCTCGGCTACAACCTGCGACGTAAAGAGAGGCTAGAGAAGGAGAGACTTGAGGCTGCACGTTCTGCGAGCAGAGTCGATGGGCTTAAGAAGCGCTTCTCGGTGACTAGGGGCGCTGGAAATGCGAATGGTGGGCTGGAAATGAAGGAGCTTCCACCGACCCCTACCGCGAATGGTACAGCAAATGGTGCACCTGGTGGAGCCACCAAGAAGAATCTTCCAAGTGGCATGAACAGCACACCACGATAGGGTACTTTTGGACCAAGGACGATTGTGGGAAGCCTTCTAAATGCATTTGGTTCTCGCGAATGAGCTTGGATGCTCTTGTTTTCTAGGAGGAAGCGACGGCGTTAGCATTGGAGTCAGCAGGGTATCGACCTGCAGCAAACCTGGAGTTGTCGGGTTTGGAAACGGTTGTACAGGGCCAGCGGGCACGTACTTAAGCAGCTTCTCCCAGCACGCAGCATAGTAGTAGTGTATAGTAATGTCAATGTCTGTTTAGTCGTGGCCACCCCTCTACACAGGTGTTGAGCGTATGGGCATTCTTCGGCAAATCTGGCGAGTGCCACTTGGTCCTCCTCAGAATGCTCCTTCGATGGCGACTTGGATCCCATTCCGATGTCGACACAACTCTCTGACCTGAGACCATCTTGCAAGATACGCAAGCGGCATATTTCACCGGCGGTCTGGAACGTCTTGCTCAAGTAGATGCGCTTGGGAGCGGAAGGAATCTCAACACCTCCATCGACGACGTTGCGAGAAGGTCCAAACCTCAGGCGTATTCGTATTCATTCAAAGGTGTTGCGCGACGAAAGTCCGTTGATGCCAGCGTTGGGATCAGAGGAAGGGCCATTCCCGAAAGCGACTTCGTCCGTCGGCCGTGCAATTAAGAAGGACTTTCGGCTCCGAAGAAACAACAATGCACAACACCAACGAGATCAAGCAAGCTCGCATTTGGCTCTCGAGCCTAAGTATGCGTGGCATCATCTTGCTGCGGGATACGTAGAGAACGCGTGTTTCGCGAGCCTGTCGAGCTTGCGACCATCATTGTCGACTTACACGACCATGAGAAGGCGACTTCTTGGGCACAGCTCAGCGGATGCCTCAAATAGTATGAAGGGGTCCTATGCACGGCCGGCATAAGCGCTCTTGCCCGCGGGTTGGCAACCTACCTTCTTTCGTTCACATACTCGCTGCCACTACCGCTGCACTTGACACTCTGCCGACGTTACAAGAAAACTTGAAGGAGCGTCTGCCGGACTCTGCCCTGCGTCGCCACACTGTGTTAGTCGTGCCAGCCACGAAGTATGGACCAATTACACTAAGCGCGACAGCCTGCAGTACAGTGCTGTTTTTTGAAGTGGCGGATCCGTGCGCACTACAGGGGTTATACCTCCTCGACTTCTCGCCTTACTCGCTCATAAATGGAATATATTTATCTACAAACTAAATCGAACCCTTGTAGTGCACGGACCCGCCGCTTCAAAAAACAGCACTACACATTGCCGATAGACATCTTCAAGACGAGCACTGATAATAGTCTGATATCACGCCAGTACCCTTCCTGTGCCAAACTTAGAGCCGTGTATCTGGTTTATGCGATTACGAAAAGCATCAGACTGCTGCCGTTAGAATTAGGCCGGACGTCACCAACAAAATGCGGTCATCCGCGTCGATAATGGTCTGGGATCGACCTGGACGTGTTGCTTTCAACCTAGAAATTGGAACGCTATTCGCAGCTGAGTTCCATGTGCTCTCCGGCCGACGGGCGTTCACATTGGACAGCTTCAGCCTATGGATTCCAACCGAGGAGCCCGAATACGGGGTGCACACTACTACTAGGTATGGACAACCAGGCTCGGACGAGGGTTGCGACAAGGGCTAGAACTCGATCTGAGAGCTAGCACATTGGCCGCACATCTGTACAAAAGGCAAGCAACGAATAAACGCCGTACTGAGTGTACCATTATCATAGCTGGTGGAAAGAGTTGAACCGACCAACCTCTTTGCATCAAGCCAGCGAAGTCTCGACGCTTCAGACAAGGCGCCAAAGCTGGTGATCTCTACAACGTCACAGCCTCGCTCGGTTATGCGAGTCTTTTTTTACAGCATATCAAGTGCCGATTGTGTTCTGCATGTTCATAATTCATTGCACGCACCAACATGCGGTCTTTGCGTTGTTTCCAGAACCCAGACCGTCGATTTCGTTCCGCGCAATTGAGTTGAGGAGAATATGCTTTCCTGGGATCCAGGTGCGAACAGGTGGTATTAATAGCATTTTGCAGCAATCACAACCTGGACGAGCACGCTACAGCTAAACATGTCGAGCTCTAGAGTCCTGGTGACGAGCTTGGCGCACGGCTTCTTAGAAAGTTGGTTTGTGCGCGCCCGGTTCCATCAGGTTGTCCGGACGTCACATGCACGACTCGAGCAAGACTCAATGCGGCCGCCTGGGAATCTATTGTAGTAGCCTTGCGACGCACGAACCAGCGTAACTGCTCGGCACTTCATCACACCGACCTCACTGTCGAAGCAGAAGTGACCTTGGCAGTGTCACCTTGCGTGATGATATGGCCAGCAATTGACTCGACAAGCCGCGGCCAATCTTCTGAGTCGGGGCAAGATGTGTAGCAATGGCCAAGCTCAGCAACCGAAAAGTGCATTTACAAGCTTTTTACTGTGCTATCGTGGCTACTCGAGAAGGCATTCCACGATCATTATTATTTTATCGACTGAGAGCATTCGAGATGCTAGTAGATCTCGCCGTTCGAAAAAGCTCTCCATCTTGCCATTTAAGCTTTGGCCGCGCGAAGTCTATGCGCCTTTATAGTGCACTATGCCTAGAGAGGCAGTCGTCACATGCAGGCCTCAACATACAATCGCCAGGAACGGCAGCAGCCATGCATGTAATGCTGTGCCGTCCAACATATCTCAACTAGCGTGATGCGGTACATCGCAACCTGCGTCGATGCCACGAGGTAGGGCCAGCTACACTGCATATAAACCTATGCTGATTCCTGTTCCTGTCCTCTCTTTGCTACACTCATATCCCGACGCACTTTCGAAGTCCAGTCTGCAGTACTAGGACGGTGGGTCATCCTCTCGTACTTCCAATACCTTCAAGATGATGCAGCAATCCATCTTCCTCCTCTTCGCCGTTGCGGCAATCGACACATTGGCCAATCCAGGCAATGGCTATCCATATGCTGCACCCCATCCAGAATTCGCCAAGCGAGCTCTCATGAAGCGAGATGTCAACAACGTCAATGCCGCGAATCAAGTGCAACAGGCAGAGTACCACGCGTACGTCAATACGCCTGATGGTCTGGATGAAGCAAGTGAAGCGCACCAGGCGCAGTTCGCACAGCTCAAGGCTCAGGCCGAGGCAAAGGCTCAACAAGCCCAACAGTATGCTGCAGATTGGCAGGCTCAGAGCACGAAAGCAAAGGCCGGCTGCAAGAACTCGATTTTTGGCATCTGTATTGATGACCTGCAAAAGCTCAAGGACGCGGCGGCAGCGGCAGCTCCAGCGCCGCCAGCACCAGCGTCAGCACCGGATTCAGCTCCAGCGTCAGCTCCAGCGCCACCACCGCCGCCAGCACCAGCGTCAGCCCCAGCGCCACCACCACCGCCAGCCCCAGCGCCCGCTCCGGCCACAAGCGACAACAATGTGACATGGGTGTAAGTAACTTGAAACTATTGATACCTCAAAATGTGGACTGACGATTTTCAACAGCTATTGGTATCCTTACGGGTACTACGGATATTATGGCGGCTATTGGTATCCATATCGCCCTTACTATGGCGGCGGTAGCTACCCTGTCGCAGTCCCTACGGGCTATCCACAGCCTGGTAAGGGCAAGACCAGTTGTAGCGACGTGAATAATCAAGGATACATTTGCAATGATGCCTACAACGAGCTCGTAAGTCCCAGACAGGTCACTTACCAGACTCTCACTAATACCGTGACAATAGGATTATTGCTTCAAAGGATTCCCATACTACTTTGGCTTCGCTGCTGGCAGTGGAGGCGGAAACGGCCAAGTCACGGTCGCAAAGTGCTGTTTCTATGGCACTTGTGCCGCTTCAGACGACGGCACTGTTGGACTTTGTTACTGCCAAGCTAGCAGCGACAGTTCGTCCTCGTCCTCGTCCTCGTCCTCGTCGTGAGCGACATTCACAGCAAGCAATTTTCCTTTCCAACTTCTTGGACGCTGGACTCGGGCACTTTTTTTTTTGGCGTTTAGCATGATACCCATCACAGTAGCAAGACAGAGCTACACCACTGCCAACACGGACACAGACACGAAGACGGCCCGACACAGCGGGCCAAACAACATCTTGCATATATCGTATTTGCACAACGAGACTCATCCCCACAACAGCAGCGGGATCGACCTGGACAGAACGTATCATGACTGACTATTATAATGAATTCCTCGGAGGAGAAAGATCGGGAATCGACCATGCATCGGTCTAATGTATACTATACTATACCCGCCCAAGAGAGAAAGGGGCAACGTTTTCGTAAGCAGTAGTAGCATATCAGTCACACATAGAATGAGAAGGCTTTCAAATTTCACACCTACGAACGCGGCAGACGAGGCAGTTCGCCGCTGTGATGAGCATGAGCTTCTCCGCTCGTATTTCTCGCCTGGGTAGAGGCCGTTTCTGGACACTGAGCAAGTGCCGGTAAGCTCTGTTTCGCTCGAGGCCCTGTGGAGTTTGAGGTAATCGGTGTTTATATTATCCTTGTATTCAGTGTGGCTGGGAGACATGGTTTGCGGAGCGGAAGTTCAATGCTGGAGAGCCTGGACTGCACTTCGGATATCAGGTGATGATGATGTATGATGGGTGTTGATAAGTCAGGACGTCAGAGGCTACCTAGAGTCTGATGTGATATTCTTTAGAGTTATATGTGATGACTGGACGACATGTTAAGTTTATCTATCTTACACAAAATATTCTATATAGTATGCTGATGGGGCGGAAAACTAGCGGAGCTTCCTTTCCTTTCCTTTCTCCCAATACTCAAGGCTCAAACCAAAGAGTCCGCCGTGCCTCAAGTCAATTGCTCAACGTCGATCGAGATCCCTTTGAAAACTCGACGGCTGAGATCGTTCATGCAAGTCGACCTAGTTTTGGTTGTGTTATACGGAGGAGCGTCTGGGCTGGAGATACGGCCAGAAGCCTGCCCCAGGTCGTTCTGTAGGCGATTATTATCATGTTGTAGAAAGTATTCTTAATCCATTTGGCAGTGTTGAAAGCCCTTGTCCTGGATGCCGCGGATTACTTATTATAAGATCCCGGTCGCAGCCATACCGACTCTAGATTTTCGAAGCACAACGACTTCTGTTCCTATGTATTCTGTATACTTCAGCCATCGTGAAGAAACATTGACTAGCGCGTGTCGGCTCACGTATTTCATCTCGTGCTCCGCTGTTTCTTTTTTTCTATACCCAATACCCACCTATTCTCCTGCGTTACACTGCGTGCCCAGCAGACCTTTCCTGCCGCGACACAACTCGGCATCAACACGTCACGACTCACGGCCATACTCCATCAGAGCTGGACTAAACTGGTACAAAGGCGGAGATGACTTGGCAAAATGCAACATTCTGCATCTCTCCGCAGTTCGTGCCACCTACAGCATCCCGTTCCAAGCAAACGAAATGAAGATGGATCAGCATACTTCCTGCTAGCAACACTGCATACTGCACACTGACTAATCCTCCGATCTGCTTTGGCCGTTTGATTCGACTCTTAAGTCTTCTAGCGATGCAGAGCCCCACGGCCGCTCCGCGTGCTTGTATGTGCTTGCATTCGGACCTGTGATCCGCACGCTTGTCTGATCAAGTGAGAGCACATGGCATAGAACGAATAAGGTATGTCTCGATTCGATTTCGCATTATAAGTGAGGAGCTTCTCCTCTTCGCTTGCTTTTCGCCTTCTCTGTTTGCCCATCGCGATTCTTTGGCCGCCTTCTGGCAAGATGCATCTCTTTACACTGCTTTCGAGTGCTCTCCTTGCAGATTGGGCATTGGCAGCATCTCTCGATAAACGACAAGCCACGCCATATGCTGTGCAGACGCCGCCGTTAGACACGGACTGGACCTACAAAGTGGGCACAAACCCATGGCCTGAACACCCGAGACCAAAGCTCAAGCGAGACCAATGGCAGAGTCTCAATGGAATCTGGACATATTCGAATGCGTCGAGCTTGGATGCAGTCAACAGCCCACCGGTCAATCAGACACTGTCAAGAGAGGTGCTGGTGCCATTCTGTCTCGAAAGTGGACTTTCCGGTATTCAGGGCGTAGATGTGTATTACAGCTGGTACCGAACCACCTTCACAGTTCCTTCCAACTGGACTGGCCAAAGGACGCTCCTGAACTTCGACGCTGTAGACTATGAAGCTACAGTATTTGTCAACGGGAAGAACGCAACTTTCAACAGGGGTGGCTATTTCGCCTTCTCGGTCGACGTAACGCAGTACCTGAACCCTGGCGAATCAAATGAGCTCCTGGTGTTTGTTCACGATCCCACCGATTCAGACCCATATGTCATTCCCATCGGAAAGCAGACTCTCAATCCATCACACATCTTTTACAGACCCTGCAGTGGTATTTGGCAAAGTGTGTGGCTTGAATCTGCGCCGACGAACTACATCAGCGACCTGAACATCAATGGTGATGCCGATGGCAATCTCAACATCACAGTAGGAGCTGGGAGCAACGCAACTTCGCAGGTGGAAGTTCAGGTCTGTGAAAGATCAGCTGCAGGTGTGGCCTCGAACGGAGGTGAAAGTGGTTCGGGATGTACTTCTGGAAGCGGAAGTGCTGGATCGCCATTCACGGTGAAGCTCGACTCGCCCAAGCTTTGGAGTCCAGACAGCCCAGCACTCTACGATGTCACTCTCAAGCTCGGAGATGACCAAGTCAGCAGCTACACTGGCTTCAGGACAATCGAACGTGCTGATGTGCAGGGTGTACAGCGGATTACGCTCAATGGTGAATCCATTTTCACATTCGGTACTCTGGACCAAGGATACTGGCCAGATGGACTATACACGCCACCAACGTACGAAGCCATGACTTACGACATCAAGACTCTGAAGAAGATCGGCTACAACATGTTGAGAAAGCACGTAAGTGGAATACTTTCTCTTTGCACTTGATATACTGTACACTAACATCTCGCTCAGATCAAGGTTGAGTCTCCATTGTTCTACGCTGCTTGCGACGAGATTGGAATCCTTGTAATGCAAGATATGCCGTCACTTCGACCTTCGCAAAGCCGAACCCTCGACGACTGCACCGTCGAGACAATTTTGCCTGATCAGGCACAGCAGGACGAGTTCCAGCGACAGCTGGAAGTGCTGGTAACGCAATTTAGATCATACACATCGATCTTCGCATGGGTCATCTACAATGAGGGTTGGGGCCAATTGACCTCCCCATACTACCCGGAATTCGGACTTACCGATATCGTACGCCAGATCGATCCCACCCGTCTAGTCAACTCCGTCACCGGATGGTACGACCACGGAGCAGGCGACTTCAGCGATAACCACCACTACGCAAATCCCCAGTGCGGCACGCCGTGGTACAGCATCAACAGCTCTCCCTTCGATGCCAGCCGAATCGGCTTCCAAGGGGAATTCGGTGGCACTGGCCACAATGTGTCGGCAGAGCATCTATGGAAGGTGCAAGAAGCCGTCGACTCAATCAACAGCACCTACGAGATCGACCTGACCGTGGAAATCTGGAATTCTCGCGGCCACTTCCTGCTCAACGAACTGCTTTCGCAAGTCGAACTCTACTCGTGTGCGGGCGGGGTGTGGACTCAGACTACCGATGTCGAGGGAGAAGTCAACGGCATGTTGACGTACGATCGAAGAGTCTTGAGACCAGACTTGAGGCAGTGGAATGCCGATATTCAGGCCTTGTACGATGCCAGCGCGAAGAGGAGCAATGCCACGGCGCCAGTGTTCAGTCAGACGACGGAGTACGCTTCTGTCGCCACGCCTTGGCAGCCGCACTACTATGATACGCGTTCGTGGACGCCAGCTGGGCCGGCTAGGACGACGGGTGGAGCTGGTGTTCCTGGAGGATGGCCGCCTAAGATGTGAGCTCTGATACAGACAGAGAATAATGATCTAGAACAGTAATCATGAATATCAAAACGAACAGTCGCCAAGAACTTTGAGAAATGTGGATGCCTGAGAAGGATCGATAAGTATGGACCTCATCCATGCCATCTCGCCTCCAATACCAGTAATCGGTCTTCGTTCAGTCGATGCCTGAGCATTGCGCGGCATGGCGCTCGTGCGGAGATGTGAGTCCGCGATGCACTTATTACTTACAAAGCGAGAAATATTGTGAACTCTTCATGCTTGTGCAAGGGTAGCTAAACTCGCCGAGGTCCAATTACGGAGCGGAACCACCATGAACACCGAGTAGCAGAATGAGTATAAAAAGCTGTAGACTCGCTCTCAACACAACTGCTGTCCTCTTTTCTGGCCTGAATTGGAACGAATACGGTCACAATTTTTCACAATGGCCCCGACTCTTGAATACGCCCGTCTCGACACCGCTCTAGTCGGTCCAGTCATAGCCCTAGCATTATGGACATTCTTCATGGAGCTCTGGATGTATAGAATATGCTGCCAGCATCGTTCACCAAAATCTCCCACTGACAGAGTTCCAGGTATTCCTACCGCCTCCCCGACCTCGAAAAATACAAAGTCAAGCTCTCGCCAAATATGACGAATGATGATCTGAACCGACCCATTCCTCGAAGTCGACAATGGCCTGCCGACAACTACAATCATTTGCACGAACAGCCGACTGTCTTCTATGCTGTGGCTCTTGGTTTGACGTTCTTGCAAGCTGTTGATGGAACGAGTGCGGCTCTTGCTTGGGCGTATGTTGGTGCGAGGGTTGTGCATTCTGTGGTGCAGGCTAGCACGAATGTTATTATGGTGAGTAGCGGAGTAATGCGGAGTGAGGGGGATTTAGATGTGCTGATGGTTCGAATAGACGAGGTTCTCGCTCTTCGCGCTTTCGAGCTTGCTGCTGTTCGGACTGACATTGAAGGGCGCGTTTGTGGCATTCTTGTAAGCCGTGGACGATGATGGAAGAATGCCGATCGGGAGCTTCGAGGAAGGACGCATGGAGTTCCATGCGAAGCAGTATCAGCCATCTAAGAGGAGCCCGCAACGGAAGCTATGTTAGAAGTGATAGGAGGATCATTGTGGAATGGTGCCAGCACATCGCAAGGCCACGCTGCACGGAGTCTTAGTCACCCTCTGAAAAGTAAGGCCTTTCGCAACCTCAATTCCCTGACTTCTTCTCGTTCCTGTCATCTAGCTCTTGCTTGCATTTCCATGCTCACGATGCTGCATATATGCATCCTCGGACCAAGTTTGTGCAGCTGGCCGCAGTAGATCGAAGCTTGACTGTAAGGGAACGCAAGTATCCAGTGTAAAAGGCAGATTTTGAACTCTAGTCTTAGTGTGTATGATGGTCGTTGATTCCTCGAGGGAGGGGAGCTAGTTCAATGTAAGTATGTCACGTGACGCCGTACTCCGCGGAAGTCTTCATGGAGTACAACGTGCTCATACACACGACATGGTCAGAATATGTGAAGATGCCGTTGACTGCGCTACGAAATGTAGCGAAGCCTCAAGTGAGCGCAAACAGCCTGATACTGGGTGCAATGCTGATGATGCCTCCAGAATGGCGTGGGCGCATTCATTCTCCAATGCAAACGCCTCGATTTTCACTACTGCGACTGGGCCGGCAGCAGTAGGGGCATGAAGTATGAGTATCTTCCAGAATCTACATTTTCCTTTCTGACGTCCAGTTTCAGCGCATTCATCAAGAACCGTCTCGCCCAATTTGCAAAGGAAAATCCTCAAATCGAAATCACCGTCTCTCCTCGACCGGGTCGGCATCCAGTAGTCACGGGAACTTATGTCAACGGCAGGATAAAGCCGGTGTGCGTGCGGAATATGGAGGTCACAGAAATCATGCAGAAAGTGCTGCTCCTAAGGAATGCGAATGGCGAGAAGCTCAGGCGTGTGACAAGGCCGGTGAAGAGCTTGAATGAGAGTGTCAGAGGAGTTTGGAGTCCACACCACACGGCAGAGCCGTACAAGATATGAGCATGGAAACGGTATGGCATGGCATGGAAGGGCGCACGAGATAGGATTTGACTACAAGGGATACCCAATTGAATGTTGTCTATGGCAGCCCTTCCCAACAGAGACCCATACACGTCCACAATCTATAATGCGGTATCATGCACGACTGGTCCCAAGAACCAAAGGCAATTGCAGCGGCTTTGCATCGCCAGGCTACTCAGTAGTCAAAGGAAGAGAAGCCATGTCAGCTTGACTGTTGAGCTTGGTAATGCAGCAAAGTTGAAGTCGTGGACGACTCGCTCGAGACGGCGCAGCAACAATACAAGCGCTCGGGATTGGATCGAACAGCCACATGAACAGTCATACTCCTCGAGAGGAACCGAAAGTAAAGAACGTCTCGCGACACAAGATATGTATGATACTACGGTGCTTCCGCCTAGTCAGGACAAATCACAAGCAGTTCAGTCCTTTAGCGAGGCTGAGTTGATGCATAGAAGGTGCCCACGAAGAGAGGAGCAGCAGAAGAGTCCTCATCGGCAGCGCAACGTCTTTTCGCAGCAAGGAGCAGCTACAATCGACATGGTTCGAAGCGAAAAAGGCTTCACGAAATCATCACCTATGACCTGCTTGCTATGATATGCGCGACCGGGAAGGCCGTCAGCACTGAATAGCAGTACCATGTCGTACGTGACGGGCGGCGTCTACTTTGGTGCTAAAAATGCAATATTCTCCTTCCAGACTAACACGCGATAGCGATTTCAGCCACCAGCAGCTAGCCGATGTGGCACTCCGCGTGATCCAAAAAGGCGAGCTCAGCTGAGAGTCTTAAGCAGAGACATATCGTTGTCGACGTCGGTCATGGAGTCAACGGCTTTCAGCTTGCGAAATGTGGTTGATTCACGCTACGACTCGCGAGCTTCACGAATTTGTCGTAGATGAGAGACCTGAGGAGTATGCCATTGTCTCACATTGCTGGACCAACGACGAGGTCTCTCATAGGGAATTCCAGAGCCAGACCCATCGCGATGGTTATGGCTTCAACAAAATCGAGAACTGCTGTCGGCTTGCTTCAGATCAAGGCATCAAGTGGCTCTGGATTGATACGTGCTGCATAGATAAGACCAGCAGCGCCGAGCTTGCCGAGGCCATCAACTCCATGTTCTCCTGGTATGAAGGCGCAAAAGTGTGTTTCGTTCTCTTGCCGGACTACGACAGCAGCGCAGAAGAACTACAGCTCGTGCACGATTGCGATTGCCAGCAAACCAGATCAACTTGCGAGAGCGACCTCACAAGCTTCTCCACAAATCAGTCCAACTTCAAGAAGACGACCCTAGACCAGAGCAAGTGGTTCACCAGAGGTTGGACCTTACAAGAGCTTCTGGCACCCACAAGCATACTGTTCTACGACCGAAAAAGCCTTCTCTTCGGCTGCAAGCGATGCTTGGGACCACGGCTCTCCACCATAACGAATATTGATCTGCAATACCTGACCAAGCAGAAACCGTTGCATTCTGCCAGTGTAGCCTGTCGTATGAGCTGGGCATCCGCACGCGCGACAACTCGCGTTGAAGACACTGCCTATGCTCTCCTCGGCATCTTCAACGTCAACATGTCGCTTCGCTACGGCGAGGGAACCAAAGCCTTCACTCGTCTGCAGGAACTCATCCTCCAAAGGTCTGACGACGATTCTCTGTTCGCCTGGAGATCAGCGAATCGTGAAGATCGACACGGCCTCTTCGCCGAACATCCTTCAGACTTTGCATTTTCGTCGAAAATCGTGCCCGTCCGTCGTCGCTCCTTCCCACATACCGTGACCGGGAGAGGAGTTGAGCTCTTCGCACCCGCAGATCTATGCTCGACGTTGCTGGAAAGTTGCTGGCTCGGACAATACATCGTGCGAGAAATGGAGTGGAGCATGAAAGTGCGTTTGGCATGTCGAGATACAAGCTCCACGACGACGGAGAAAAATTCCATCACCCTATCGATCAAGAAGCAATGGTCGCCATTACCAACCGACTCGCGGCTCCTGTACCATCGAATCAACGCCCATGAACCGTTCTTCACAAACTACACAAGACTCCACAGCATCCTGATTCTAGCCTTCGGTCGTCGAGGTTTCTACATCGCACCCACAAAATCCTTCGTCCGCGCAAACTACAGACTCCATGACTGTCCTCAAGCAATTCTCCTACGCTTTCTCAGCGCCCTCTATACAATTTCCGTCGCAGCACTCAGCACATACATTGCTTTCCACATAGGTCACGAAAACCGACTGAGCACCGTCGCGACCTGGGCAACCCTCACACTGGGACTCCTGATCTCGCCGTGGAAAATCTCTCACATTGCGTGCGTGCTGGTGCTGGTGATAACTTCGAGCGGAAATCCTTGGACTCTGCAAGGCGCAGGAATCAAAATCCTTCACGACGCGGAGAGATTGAGGACATTACTTGTCACACCGGGCATCGCAGCAGCGGGCGCGGTGGTCGTGGCTGTTGGATACTGGTTGATCGTCGTCAGTCCGATGCCATGAAACGTGGGGGAAAAAAGTCTCAAGCCATGTTTGTTTTTGCATCTTATTATCTACATCCCGCTCATCATGATTCTATACTTTACTTTCTTTGCGCATTGATATATATTCTCCAACGCACTAAGCCACCACCGTCCGCAGTCTTTCCTCTGAACCTCCCTCACCACCACCATCCATCCTCCCCAATCGCCTTCATCAACAGACAACACGATAATACACCCCCCAAAAAAAAACATAAGAATCCACACACACATCCCGATGAATCCTAGGGGAAAAAAAATATCAAAGTAAAATTTCCGTCATTACATCTCCAATCTTTGCACCAGAAACCACTGAAGGAAATACTTACCATCTAGATGCCATGACAGAGCGCGGAAGAAAGCGGAAATTTTCGTGACCGTGACCAAAAAAAAAATTTAAAAATTTAAAAATTATTCCATACTTTTTTTCGAGAGAGAATTTACGGCTGCAGCGTCCTTGAAGAAGAAGTACATTTTGTTTTTTTTTTGGTTTGTTAGGTGGGGGTTTTAAGAGATGAGAGATTTTTATAATAGTATATAGTCGCATCGTGTTACAGAACGAACGAATGTACGGCGGCGGGCGTTCTTTGGCCTCCGTTGCTGCTACAATACTTCCGTCTTCGAGACGATCGTGAGCAAGACACGGCTTGTGCTTGGAGTATGTTAGCAATCCTGTTATAGTACTACCACGAGTCATACCACGATGAATAAGCTGAATTGCGAGAAATGTCGTAGGACTGTCCAAAATTGGGCAATTTTCATTTTTCGTCCTTGAATTCTCTCCTAGCTATATTTCTACCATGAATGATAGCGGCGGCAACGTTACGTCGCGCTTGTTCTGCTTTCTAACGATGTATCATGTCACAGCACGCTCGGCGAGGTACCATTCAGGATCCTCCATTGTCGCGACCGTCCAAGAACCGCGTCTTCCAATTGACGTGGCAGCAGCAATGGTGGATTGCGCCGATTCTGATCAACTGGCCACATTGGTGGTGGAAGCAGCGTTCTCATCGTGGTGCGCGACGCCAACATTTGCGCTTTGGCCTTGAGAGGCCGTTGATGTTGAGCTCACTATGAGTGGCGATGGCATCATCTCTTTCGGTGACTCGTCTGCCTTGTCCCCAAGTTGCTCTGCCTCGAGCAGATTTTGCTTGCTATTGTTTTGCCTGACCAGTTCATGCGCGTCCGGTTGCTTCTAGCCAGTCCCATTAGTGCCGTTGGCAGCGTTGGTCAGTTTCGTCGCTTCGAGCCGCTTGGCCTGGAGCCAGATGTCCACATTCTGGAACATGTCTCTTGTATCAGAGCTTACAATAGCGCTATCCGCGGCCTGAATCCCAGCGTTGATCTGCCAACATGTCAGTATTATGAGTTATTGCAAATGTGCCGTGCAAACAGAGAGCACTTACGGCGTCCCACATCTTCCAAGCTCGCTTAAGATCACCATCGATGTCCAGTGCATGATTAAACCATTTGCGAATGTCAGAACGTCGCTCGGGATTGTTCGACAGCTCATCAAGATGACTCTTAACCACCAAAGCCAGACCCAGATCGGGCTCCTTTAGGAAGGGAAGTGCGGCGCCGACGCTCGTATATTCCTCTGCTTTCCGTACACGGACCGCGCTAGCACTCAACATCATGTTGGCCGCATGTGTCTCGGCCAAATCTCGGAGTGTGTTGCGCACAGCAGCAGTGACTTGATGATACGCGAGCAGGTGTCGTGACAGAGGTCCGGTGTAACCGATACGAGCGTGACTGAAAGATCCAAGCGATGCGATTCGACTGACGAGAAGAGTATTGGCTTTGTCTTGATCAGTGCCACGCATGGGTGCTCCAGAATATTGTGGGCTCGGGAACAGGTTCTTGGTGCTGAGAACATCGAGTCGCAGAAGCTCGAGAGCTACGAAGATCGCTTCTTCTGCTTCTTGGGGCGGATCGGTCTGGCCCAACCACTGATCAGACTTGCCCTTCTCGAATGCAGCCTTGAGTGCTTTTCCCCAAGCAGAAAGGGTGTGATCTGAATTAATATATCCTCGGTCTTGCAGGAATCGCCAGAGCGTGTTTGCGAGGATCTCGTTGCGAGTTTTGAGGACGTTCGGCTCATTATCTTTCCGCCTTGTCACCGTCTTCTTGGCCCAGCTATCGTCAGAGAGCAGAGTGATGGCCCACTCCAGGGGAGTGGCTTCATTGTCGATGTCCTCTCCCACCGTGGCCTGGGCGATGAGAGAGTCCTTCACGTGCCAGCTTTCAGCGTCTCTGGTGCAGGTATCCAGCTGCACTTCGGTGACCCCTAGAGCCTGTCTATCCGTCTCGTTCCACCAGCAGACCAGCTCAACATCCTTCTTCTGGAAGTAGCGGTGGAAGCGATGGGATATAATTGCGAGAATGCGTGTCTTTAGAGGCCGCAGCTTGTCACGCACCAGCTCCTTGTAGGTCGCAGAATTGCCGCCGTCAAGAGGAGGCGATTCTAGAATCTCGCTTCTCGTCCTCCAGTTCAGGACTCGTGGGCCAATGAGGCCATGTTGTAGGTATGTAAGGGCTTCCTGCATGATGGTTAGGTCAGGTGAACTTGGAGATCTGGACGAAACTTACATCTGGTATGCGTTGAGAGAGCACTTCATGAATGTCATTTGGAGACGAGTCATAATTGAGCTGTTCAATCTTTCCATCCGTATGAAGTATGACCATGTGCTTAATGGCAGTCTTGGCTTTCATGAATAGCTTGGTGTACTCCTCGTCCTTGGCTTGAAGACAGGCAGTGTATCCGTCCATGTTCGCGCGACCGAGAACCGCCTGAGCGGCGTCGATCTTGGAAGCCGACGTATCGTTATCAATCTCGGGGATTGGCGCGAGCATCGAGTTGCCCGAAAGAAGCATGAGGTCCACAAATTGTGAATGGGTGAGCGAGAGCAGATTGAGCATTCGATCGCGATCAATGATTTTGAAATAACCTTCGTTCCAGTCCAGCTCGACCACCATCTTGTCTACGTTGGCAACCAGACAAGAGACTGAGCCGGCAACGCAGGAGACGAGTTCTCCGGGATCGTCCATGTATTTGAGTTGTGAAGCGGCACTGTAAGGTGCCATCGTGGTCTTTACGCCTTGCTTGTGAAGGTAGTAGCGAAAGAAGCGAAGGATATGTGATGTTCGGTAAGTGCCTGAAAATATCAGCGTGGGCGGTTGCCTCTACGAGATGCAAGTTTCTTACAGATCTTGCCGAAGTTGGCGACAGCGTCATCCCCTCTGCCCTGGTCGTAGACTTCCCAGGCGGTTTCGAGCACCTTGACAGCCTTGTGAGCCTCCTTGAGGAGCGTCTTGCGGTCTCTCGTCGCCATTTCGATGCCATTGAACACGAACCAGGGCGTGATATTTGCTTCACGAAAGCGTGCGAGGTCGGCATCAACATGTTGTGTCAGTGCGAACGGGAGTCCGCCAAGTGCAGGGAGGAGCGGCTCGCGGGTGTTTGTGTTGGATAGTAGATTGTTGATGTAGACTTCGGCGTCGAATCCAATGGTGGCGCTGTCGAAATCCGAGATCTTGGACTTCTGGATCAATCGTTTGCGACTGGCCCATTCTTTGAACTCGGGCGACAACATGGTGAATGCGATGGGATTGCGTGCTTGTCTCGGATAGATGCTTGTCGATGCGTGTGGATGTGAGATGTCAAGGTGTGTGTGGAGGATTGAGAAGTATATTCTTATAAGAACTAATAATGCAGGTACACGTCTGCGGCCGTTGCCGGGAAGGCACGTGCGCTGGCAATAGAATAGAATAGTTCTAGCACTGGCCAAATGGCAGAGAGAGGAGTGGTAAAGTGCACAGACAGACTTCAATACATCCAATGTTAAAATGCTACCACTCTTACGCCGTCCAAATGCAGTAATGCTGTCCTGTTCTCGTTATTATTGCACCTGCTTGATCTTACAACTCCACCCGCTATCCTGGCTGAGCAGCGGCAAAGAAGCCCCCAAACACCAACCCAATTCATTACCCTTGATCTTCTTCGCGATCTTGACCTCTCTGTCCATCGGCATTTCGTAACCCGTATGAAGGAGCGCCAGCATGAAGTTCAGGTCTAAGCACGATTCCGGCCGGTCGTTCAGCTCATCCAACGCGCCAGGTACAGACTTGAACACGTTCCACGCATCGCCGCCTTGGCACACACGCGCAGTGAGCTCTCTAAGCTCACGGAGCGTGAAGGACCCTGGCATGCCGAGCGGCTGTGTGCGGTCGTAGAAATAGGAAAAGAGATAGACATCTTCGCGTGCGAACGTCTTCTCGAGGCTTGGCTGATGGACCCCATTGAATGCGCATGGCGCAAGTTTGCACTCGGCTTCCTTTTTCAATGTCTTCTCGGCAAGCGCCCGGCATTGCGCTGCGCTGCCATGCTGTGGGCCTGTCATGTTGACAGTGACGGAGGCCCCAAGAGGGTGTCCCGAGCTCAGCGCCACTTCCACTTCCTTGCTCATGCCCACATTGAAGCAAGGATTGACGATGGGCTCTTTGACCCATCTTGTACTATCCTTGTTGCTCTCGTACAGACCTTCAACAACCACGCGGTGCAGGTTGTTTCGTGCCTCCATCAGACCATAGCCGAGATATGAGTGTTGATAGAGTGTAAAGTCCCGTCCGCCGAAAGACAACTCGTACTTGTGGTCACCCTCCGCCAGCTGCTCAGGCATACCACCATGCTCAGCAGCCTTGAACGTGGGCTGGAACACGATCTGCGTGCTGCCACCGCCGAGATCGAAAACAGCAGCGGTAGGTGTCTTGTCTGGGCCTCCAATCTTACCAAGCAGATAGTTGGTAGTGATCCATGCATACACCCCCTCGTCCTTGCCGTCCATGACCTCAACGCCGCCCTTCTCTTCGCTGATAACCGGGAATGGATAGACGGTCTCCAGTCGATGTCGGACGGCTTTGAGAATCGCATCGCTCATCTCCGGGCCCAGCTTTCGCAGACCTGCAGTAGCCTTCACTGCGACTGGCGTGCAGCCCTTGAGCTTGTCAGGCACGCTTTCTACAGCGACATCCATAAGCACATCCAAACTCTTTGCAGCGCCCTCCGCATCACTCTTGTAGCTGCTCAGTCCGCTTCCACCTTCCTTCTTCTCCGTCATCTTGAAGACCTCATCTTCCAGCTCAGGTGTAGGACCGCAATTGTTGAATTTGTAGACATGGATTCGGCTTCCCGTGCTGCCAGCGTCGATCATGAGCGCGTACTGGATCAATGGCTTGTCTTTCGAATAGCTCCGCGTGCATTTGCTCGTAGCTACCGAAGGATCGCTCGCAACATCGCCGCCTGGGAATTTGCCTCCACCCACTGCGCTTGAGCCATAGCTGCCACCTGTGATGTAGTAGAGAACGGCAAGCACGAAAAAGATCAGACAGCCGGTCTTGATGTACCGCGCCCTCGTGCCTTGATTCATCCACGCGGCTTGTGCTTTTTCGTTCGCGGACATGGATTGATTCGACTTGGGAGTGTGATGGCCGTAGCGATCTGGCTTCTCGAAAGAATCGCTGCCGCTGCGACCCTTTTCGCGCACGGTCAGGGACGATGATCGACGGCGCGGGTTGGAGAAAGTCGAGGAGAGATTTGACCAGAGATTTGGTCGGCTTGTCAACGTCATGAAGGCTCGTAGGTTAGAACATGACTATATGCAGGTAGACGCAAAGTATAGGTGTTTCGCAAGGAACGACTCATCAAGGACAAATTGCTCGAGAACTTCAGTTGCTGAGCGAACGAGGACAATTGTTGTTGGGTTCTCCTGCCGTCCCTCGCTCAATCGCAACGCTCGCTGAATGAGACCCTTGCCGTAGAACTAAACTTTAAATATCATTCATGCCTTGTTGCCTTACGTGGGCTTCTATCAGATCTATGTAATTTTTACCGCTTCTCAAAGATGGCATTATGCGACTTCGTCATAGCAGCCTCGCTATCTCATTCGCAAGCCCTTCTGACGTCTTCATTTTCCTAAGCGTGTGCTTGGCATCCATCGCTTTGCAGACATCGGCCAGCTCTCCATTCGGATCCGAGCAGTACACCAGATAACCGAAGGCCGTCAGAACAGCTTTGGCTGCATCTTCATTCTTCTCCACGCTCAAAGTCTCGAGCAGACTCGCCGCGAGCTCAACCTGTTCGCCTTCGCTCAATCCCTCCTGCCCTTGCTCTCTACGCACACGATAATTCGCTACAGCGAGGTTGAATGCCAGTGACGCTGCTGCAACCCGGGTTGTAGGATGAGAGGCGTCTAATATTGACGACGTGACGAAGTCGATGAACGTCGAGAGGGTAGAGTCTTCGCTTCCCATCAACTCCTTGACGTATAATGGCGAAGCCAAGACATTACATGCAAGGTGTAGTGTCACCAAGCGGAGATTGTGAGGACAGTCCTTTAGATTCAGCACATGCTGTATCAGAAGTGGAACAGTTCTGGGCGGTTGCTCTTCGGCAAAGTAGCCGCTCACCCTCGGGTCGATTATGGAACAGCGGAGTAGATCGACGGCCGCAAATCGAACTTCCACAGGTAGCTTGAGGATGTCCGACTGAAAGGTACGAGCGACATCGTGCAGATTTGGTAGAGGTGCAAGCTTGGGATCTTTGAATCGCTTTTCGATGAAGCTCTTGAGGGTCGCCAGGTCACTTTGTTTCGATGCCTCGCCAAGCTTCGCCATTAATTTGTCAAGGGGTGGTACTTTTGCATAAGTAATCGGCCTTGTGGACGCATGCTCCAGATTAGGAACTTTCACTTTTAGATGTGGATGTGATGAATTGGACGTGTCGGGACTGCCGTTGGAATTGTGTACTCCATCCGTTGCAGCTGGTCTGTTCTGCTGTGGCACTTCCGCTTGGGTGAGAGATCGCATACTGGCATCGATCTGAGGCCTCAGCATTTGACCAAATGGCGTCTCCAGAACTCGCTCGGGCAGATTCGTGATATGCTCGGGTATTCCTTTGCCAAGCAGAAACATGGCGAAGTCGTTCGTGAAGTTGTTGCAATTGTGTGCGAAAACTAACGTCAGGATCAGCAACTGCCGATTCACTTTCATCTTTATGATTTCTCAACTCACGATCGTAGCTCTCTGGAGTGTAGACTTCTTTCAGACTTTCAAGATACTCTAGAATGGTTTCGAGTGGCAAGTGCGTGGTTCCAAGTTTTATGATCTCCATCGGCTGGCCGTGATGTGTTGTTCCAGGATAGCAAGTCTGCACGCCAGCTCCAAAGAAATACTCGATGCCACCGAACACCAAGGCTGTGTGGTATACTGCATCGATCTGAATACCAAGAAATTGCCGGGACATGCTTCTTGCCATTCCTCGTGTGAGGTCATATACGTAGAGTTCGATCTCCATTTTGGGTGCACCACGATTTGCGCTAGAAACACTGAATTAGGGTGAAAGAGTCGGGACTGAATTATCTTGTCAAAAGCAGTAGATGGTGTGTGATACAGAATACGTGAAGGCTGCCTTGAATGACGAAGCTTTCGCTTTCGGGATCGCGAGATTGACCGCCGCCGTTTGCCCCTTTCCTTTCCTTTCCTCGTCATTCTTCCTCATCTAGTCATCGCCATCGCCATCGCCATCCTCATCGTCTCCATCTGACTCTGGCTCCTGCTCAACATCGACCACATGAAAGTATATGCACCAAGTCTCTCCATTCCTCGATGAGATCTTCGAACATTCGAAGATGTTGACCTGGTCGATTGTCTTGAGGCCTAAACGAAAACAAGAGAGGTTAGCAGCGGATCACTTCACGAGGGCCTGGCTATCTTACGGAGTTCATTCTTATGCGAGCCGAGCATCCACCAGACACCTTTGGCATTCGCAACGGACAGCACCGCTCTTGCTTGCGGTGTCGAGATGTCAAATTGATATCCCGGCCACTGCCACAGTCAGTACTCTCACAACGAGATCAATTTCGCAAATGCTGCACTCACCCTCTTGTCTTGGCGGTCTAGGCTATCCGATTGGATTACTGATTTGAGAACCGCGAGAACGTCATCGTCGATGAGATTGTGCTGGAAGACATGTTCAATGTTGAAGTTCTTGAAAGCATCAGGACCCTGCCTGCTGATGATATCCTTCATTGCATTGAACATGACATCGGACCACTGCTTCAATGGCACAATCTTGTCGCGTGGAAACTGCAAGTCCAAGTCGTAGTTTGTGTAGCTCCATTCTACACCGAAATTCATCTCCGCCAGGATAGTCCCTTGCGAGGCACTGAAGCTATTGACATAGGTGGCTGTGCACAATCAGCTAGTGTCAATGCTATGGCCCAGGAAGCAAGTCACCTACCATGCGTGGCCGGAAACTCCGTCGTTCCGTCATGGTCTTGCTCCACATAAGTCCAAAGGTTCTGGTCGGTCCTGATATTCAACGCTGCAAAGGCATCATGGAGCCCAATTCCAGTAGGACTCTTTTGAGAGGGCCTCGTAGTCCATCCGTACCGTGATTTCATGTCCGCAATGGACAACGGGAATTTGGACTGCTCAGCCTTGCTGTCTTCAGCGGACTTCTGCAGCATACAAAGCACCTTGTCTCCGTATCGAACTCCTTCGGCGCACTTGCTCGTCCCGCTCACGTCAAGATTGGCCCAATCGCACTCCTCGTAACGTCGTGTGAGATCATTCGCATGGTGCAGGTATCTGTCCTGCGTCATGGACTGGTCGTCGGTGACCCATTTTGGCAGGATCTCATAATCGCCGTGGCTACCAGCGTTTTTCAATAGAACAAACACGGTGACAAGTACCAGAGCGCACAGCGCTTGGAATAGCGTCGAGCGCCGTGTGCGTGACATATTGTCTGTGTGCTTTGTTGTTTGCGGTCGTTGAGTCAATGGTCTGCTGAGGTGTTGTTATGTAAAATGTGTCGATTGACTTTGCTTCGTACGGGCAGGTCTTTACATGACTGTAACCACAACGCTATATGAAATTTGGAGCCTCACATGCAGCTTGGCTCGTGATTGCATCAAAGTGAAGCTAAGTGAGCACTACATGTAAGAGAAGAAACATGCATCGATGTGAGTAGCACTCCATTGTGCAAACAAATTGAATACACTTCCCTTCGGATGACCTTCGATTCTACGCTCTGCTGCGCCTTAAAAGACCGCCATCAGGTCTCCTAGATCCTACAATCTCGCCGAATATCGAATTGCTACGCTATAACCCGATCTCAGAACCCTCATCCGATCCAGTATGTCTCTCATATCGCATGTCTCGCCGAACCTGCTTCGTACTTGAAAGCCGTCGGATCTTGAAGTACATGCACCAATTGACCTTTATATCTCTACGTCGCGGGCTTCGTTTCATCTTGTCACTCATATCGTCGTCGTCGTCGTCCATAGGATCTTCGTCATCGACTTGAAATGGAAAATCGATCTGGTGAACGGGCACTAAACCCTGAAACGAGATGAATGTCAGAAAACGTCTGCGATTGTAGGATTTACTAGGGCTGTGCTCTCTTACCCTAAAGCCACCTAAGAAACTTCGAGTTCGGGGAACCCAGAGCAGCGAAGAATTTCGCATCGTTGGGATAGAGGACGGTGCCGGGCTACGACCGTGGGCCGGGGATCTTTGTCGTTGATGCTTGGTCTGAAGAAATAGGCGGTCTCGATCAAGATAGTGTGGTGTACTCGGTCTGATGAGTTTATGCTTGGATCTGTTGAGACGTTCAGTGGTATGGGTATACTAAATCAAGATTTTATGGTATTTTTTGATCCCTCGAATCAATGTAATAAGAATTGTGCGCAAGTTGCAAGTCTGGACCCTGTGAAAAGCGAGGCTGAGCATGTGATACGTCTTCAAAGTGGAAGCACATGCTGAGCGGAGCTTCGCTGAACCTTTGAGCCGAAAACTCGTGATAGCGAAGTATGTGAGTCTATCCGTTGACTATGATAGTGTCATACATCCTGATAATGACCGCAATGGTATGATCATGGTATCGAGCTTAGAGAAATTGTGCAGTAATGACATGGGAGGCATAAGCTTGACAGATTGCTTTATTGAGAGGATTAATTGCCTCAGTTCTCCTCATCACCTCGCATACTTTGCTCGCCACGCCAATGTAACTTACGCATCTCCAATCTCAATGTAGATGCAGTACTGGTCAAATGTGCCGCTGTTCGCCGTCACTGCAGGACAATTGAAGATAGTGACCGCCTTAATGGTCTTATGTCCGAGATCTTCCTTATGCTGAGCCAAGAGCCATCCGGAGCCCCTGATGTTCGAAGCTCCGAGTAGAGCGTAGAACTTGTTGGGGTCGGGATGGGTTGGTGTAAACCTTTGGCCAGGCCACTATAATCAGGTGTCAGAGAAGAAGAGCTTTGCACAGGAGATCATTATTTATAGCTCACCGGTCCGACTTCACTGGCTTGATCGACCTCCAGCACCATCTCAATGGCATCCTCCATGTTCTGTCCACTGATAGCATAGCTGAATACATGCTTGATCTCTTTGAGCTTTTCTGGCTCCTCTTTCTCGACGATTGCGTAGTCCTGCAAACATAGCCCATGCACGTCGGACCATTGACGCAGCTTTGGCAGCTTGGAGACCGGTAGTGGCGCTGGCTTGCGATTGTTGTTCATCCAGTTTGGACCGAAATTGAACACACCAACAATAGCGCCATCAGCTAAGTTGACAAAGCTTTTGTACTTGGCCCCGGTACGGACGATCGTCGCCGTCGCATCAGAACTACCAGCAGGTACGTTCTTTGAGTGAGTCTGTTCCAGGTTCACCCATTCATCGTGATTCGGAGAGATGCCGAGCTGCTGAAAGGCAGTCTCTAGACCTGTGGTTTCGGCTCTGAAATCTTCCGCGCTGGCCAGCTCCTCATGAGTCTCGGTCCAGCCATTGTCTTCTAGGGCGTCAAAGTTATCGAAATCCGATTGCTTGACGCCATCGTGGGCGTTCATCATGCAGTATATAGCCTTGCCATTTCGTACGTAAGTCTGGCATTGGTTGGGGTTTGGAGTCTCGGCACCAGCAGTGGCCCAGTCGCATCTCGCAGCGCGGCGGAAGATATGAGAAGTTTCTGAATGTCCCTGCGAAGCCTGCAAGGCTTGGCTTGAGCGAGGTGGTGAGGCCCAGATCACGACAAGAATCAATACTGCCGCCACGGTTGCAGTAGGGACCGATCTCAGCCGGGATAAATTGATGTGGCGCATCTCGACGGCTGTATGTGGTTCTGGGAGACGTTAATCGCAGGTCTGCTCCCTTGGGATTTCGCGTCTGCCCTTGATCGGTGGTCTGCTGTGGTGTGAAAGTGCGCGGTGAGGCGTGCACTATCAGTAATCAGCTGGCCTACAGCTTCCAGTCGCATGTGACGGAGGTCAAACTTTGATTATCCTGTGACAGGTCGTCGCCAAGTGAAGGCGTCATACAGTTTATCGTGACTGTAGGCACTTGGAGTCTTTCAACAGGTGGCTAACTTGTAAAACCAAGCACCTGATGATTGATGTGTCTATCGGCGATCATCTCGGTGTCGATATGACACCCTCTTCAGCACCACTCTGCGATGATAGCATGGCCGATATACTGGAATTCGTGGAGCCCTCACCGGCGGATTTTCAAGGGACGATACTGTATAGCCTGCTCAGTCCTCACTCGTACCATTACGATCATAACTTATAGCCTGCGCCTTTAGTAACAGTATTGCTCTGATGCGACCAGCATGGCCGACCGTTAGAATCATGATTGACAGGTCTCAGGCCCTTTTGAAGACCTTCACGGGATTGTTATGTGGCAGCGCCAACTTTGACTGATAATCGATGTATGTTGATGAAGAAGTAGGACAGGAGGTGATGTTGAGGGCGTCGTCGGCTTGGCATCAGCATCGCTTTCACAGGCGCGCCGAACCTGCAGCTAACTTAGTTCTATTGCCCAAACATTTTTGACAATGTCTGCCCACCATCCCGCTTCGACTAGCGATTCCTATCATCGCTCGCCGCCATGGTCAACAAACCGCACGCGCCTCGGGGCGCCAACAAGGCGGGCAAAAAGCCTGCGGCGACGACGTTGAACGGCGAGGACAGCAGCTTCATAGTATTTGGGAACGACAACGACAAGCCAAAGAGGAGCAAGAAGCCTGCAGATGGCAAAGCGGCCGCAGGAACGAGTGACACGGCTGCTGAGCCAGAGCAAAAGAAGCCGGACACCAGAACGCTGATCGGAGGCGCATCATGGACGGGCAAGCTGCCGCAGACCATGTTCAATGAGCACTGCCAGAAGCAGAAATGGGAGAAACCCGAGTATACGATGCGCGGAAATACCAAGACTGGTTTCACTGGAGGCGTGATCATCAAGCAGAAGAACCCCAAGACCCAAGAGATCACCACTCTGCCTCCCATCGTCCCACCTAGCGACTACCTAAAAGAACGAGGCACCCAAGAAAGCGCTGTTGAAGCTAGGCACTTTGCTGCTGCATATGCGCTCTTTCGCGTCAGTAATATGAAGAATATCCATATGATGCTTCCGCCAACCTATCGAGACTTGTGGAAGGGCGACTTTCAAGACCTGAAGAGTGCCGCGATAGCACAGGGTCAAGGCTATTTGTATGAGGCAGACCCGTTCCTGGCGAAGAAACAGCATGATGAGGCGATTGTCGCCCGAGAAAAGGCAAGAGCGGATAGAGCTAAGCAACAAGTTGAAGACAAGAAGCTTGAAGTTGTTAGTCTCGATGGGCAGGTGCAGAGCAAGCATGTGCTGAAAGGCTGGATGCGTGTTCCCAAGGTCGAGATGGGTGTCAAGACGCGGCGTGAGGTGGAAAGACAGATCCGTCGAGGAGGTGCATGGAATTTGCATGCCGTTCACATGACAATAGATCAGCGAAAGACGGTTGTAGATGACTTGTCCAATATCGGATTTCGGAGAAGCCACGTGGAAGAGGCGGCAGAACTCTGCAAGGACCGAGAAGAATGCTTGGAGTGGCTCCTCATACACGTGCCTGAGGATGACCTGCCAAAGTGGTGTTTGCCCGACAATTACCTTGCTGGTGTGAGCATGGCGAGCGGCGATCTCAAGCGAGAAGGTCAGATCAAACGACTAGCAGCGACAGGTTACTCATCAGAGCTGTGCGCAGATATGCTTGAGTTGCACAAGGGCGATGAGAGTCGCGCAGCAGAAGCACTGCAAGCGCGTTTATTACATCAAGCATCAATTTCCACACCAGATGCCACATCAGATCACGAAATCTGGGACGAGGAATTGGCCACCTCGGAAGCAATCTTCGGCGACAGATTTACCAATCATGAAAGAATATGCACTATCGTCCTCCAGCTGCAGACTCCTTCGAAACAGCCCATTGTAGTCCGAGCTCGACCCCCTAGCAGAGGCTATCCGAACACCCTGCCCGTGCTTACAATCGAAGCAGCGTTGCCCGCATACGTGCGTCTTGCAATTCTGAAACAAGTCCTTGTTGTGGCGTCTAGCGACTTCTTGGGAGCCCAGATGCTTTTTAGCATTGTAGACTGGCTCGAGCAGAACATACCAGCCATCATTGAGAAGCCTGGCAAGCTTAGTGAGGTGGCCAGTGCAACTGCAACTTCAACGGTAGAGGCCTCGAAGCCAGCTTCCAGGAGACCTCGTCGACAGCCGAAGCCGATCTCGTGGACGCCAGAGTCGCCACTGAGCCAGAAGATACGCGAGGAGTGGTCTGTCAGACAATCGTCGGCTGAGCAGCAGAAGATGCTGATGGCCAGAAGGAGTCTGCCCGCCTGGAATTTGCAGGACGAAATCGTGCAATCCGTTACAACTAACCAAGTCACCATCATCTCTGGCGAGACTGGCTCCGGGAAGTCGACTCAATCCGTCCAGTTCATCCTCGACGATCTGATCAAACGTTGCTTTGGAGATCAAGCCAATATCATTTGCACACAGCCTCGGCGAATTTCAGCACTTGGACTCGCCGATCGTGTCGCGGACGAACGCTGCGTCAAAGTAGGTGACGAGGTTGGCTATGCGATTCGTGGCGAATCAAAACAGAAACCAGGCGTGACAAAGATCACTTTCGTGACAACTGGCGTCCTTCTACGTCGGCTGCAAACCTCTGGGGGCAGCACTGACGACGTTGTCCGCAGTCTGGCCGATGTCAGCCATGTTATCATCGACGAAGTCCACGAGCGAAGCCTCGACACTGACTTCCTGCTCGTCTTGCTGAGAGATGTGCTCAAAAAGCGCAAAGATCTCAGGTTAGTGCTCATGTCCGCAACACTTGATGCGCAGACCTTCGAAAGCTACTTCAGCTCGTCTTCAAGCGTTGGCAAAATCGAGATTGAAGGCCGAACACATCCAGTCACAGACATCTATCTGGACGACATTGTACGACTAACAGGTTTCGGCGCTGCGCCCGTAGATGAGGACTCCATGGCCGAGCGTTCTTTGGATGATGGGACGCCAGGTGGCTCGGGCTACAACACACCTAGATCAGACACACCCAGCCTGGGCAATGCGTTGCGAGCTGTGGGCACGAGGATCAACTATGATCTTATCGCGCGGACTGTGGAGCTCATTGATCGGAAGCTTGGCCATGCCGACGGTGGGATACTAATTTTCCTGCCAGGCGTGGCAGAGATTGACCAGACTTTGCGTGCTTTGAGGAGTGTCCCAAATCTGCATACTCTACCACTACATGCCTCATTGCAGAGTGTGGAGCAGCGGCGGGTATTTCCACGGGCGCCACAAGGTCTTCGCAAAGTAATTGCTGCAACCAACGTTGCTGAGACGTCAATCACAATCGAAGACATCGTCGCGGTCATCGATACTGGTCGTGTTAAAGAAACCAGTTTTGACCCTGCCAACAACATGGTCAAGCTTGCTGAGGTCTGGGCGTCCCGTGCGGCTTGCAAGCAACGCCGTGGCCGTGCTGGACGTGTTAGGGCTGGCGAGTGCTACAAGCTGTACACTCGCTCAGCCGAAGCGAAGATGGCCGAAAGGCCAGATCCCGAAATTCGGAGAGTGCCGCTTGAGCAGCTTTGCTTATCTGTGAGAGCCATGGGCGTCTCTGATGTACCTGCGTTCTTAGCCTCAGCCTTGACACCGCCCGAGAGCCTTGCCGTAGAGGGTGCACTCAAGTTACTGTCTCGGATGGGTGCGCTCGATAGCACGGATCTAACTGCTCTTGGTCGACACTTGTCAATGATCCCGGCCGATCTTCGTTGTGGAAAGTTGATGGTCTATGGAGCTGCGTTCGGCTGTTTAGACGCCACCATCACAATTGCTGCGATCTTGACAGTCAAGAGCCCGTTCGTCAGCCCGAAGGATAAGCGAGAGGAGTCCAAAGCCGCCAGGAGCAGTTTCGGGAGGGGACAAGGCGACTTGCTGTGTGATCACTTTGCCTACGAAGAATGGTCCTCGCGTCGTGCAGCAGGCGAGCCGACATCATCTCTGCGTCGTTGGTGTGACGAAAATTTCCTCAGCCATCAAACGCTCCTGGACATTTCCACGAATAGAGTGCAATACCTCGCATCCCTCCAAGAGACAGGGTTCCTGCCGTCAGACTATCGACCCGGAAGCCGAGCATCCCAGGTCTACAACCAGCACAATGGTTCTGAAGTATTGCTTCGAGCGCTAATAGCAGGATCATTTCAGCCTCAGGTCGCCCGTATTGACTTCCCTGACAAGAAGTACGCTGCTTCCTCTTCTGGCGCAGTCGAAGTCGACCCAGAAGCTCGTACGATCAAGTATTTCAACGAAGAGAATGGTCGCGTGTTTGTGCATCCATCTTCGACACTCTTTGATGCCCAGAGCTTTCCAGGCAACAGTGTCTACATGTCATATTTCACAAAGATGGCTACCAGCAAGGTGTTCATCAGAGACCTGACGCCATTCAACGTCTATGCATTATTGATGTTTGGCGGCAAGATCGAGATCGATCCGCAAGGGCGTGGACTTCTTGTTGACAACTGGGTACGGCTCAGAGGTTGGGCTCGAATCGGTGTGCTTGTGAGCCGCATGAGAATGATGCTTGACGAGCTACTTGAGAAGAAACTGGATGATCCTGCCTTGGAGCTGGGTGAGCACGATGTGGTCAAGGTAGTACGCAAGATGATCGAGTTGGACGGGCTGGATCGATGAACCAACTATTCTGGCCTGCTTGCACGGAAAGCCCGACGTCCCTGATTGATGAAGAGCATACAGCAGCGTTCTTTAGGACCTCAGCGCCAGCGGACCGTGCGCATCCTATGTCGAGAAGACTTACCTAGGTCCGAAATGGCTCAGTGTCACACGATTGTGGTGCGAGGCATACGACTCGGTGCTGGGATGTCAAGTCCTTGGCACTGGTTTCCTTCCATGCTGTGCTGTGCGCCCATCGGGATGTCTGCTACCGCAAGTTCATCGAATCCTGGCCCCAAAAGCGGGGAGCAACTCATGCTGCGTGCTTTCCGAGGTCTTTGTACACAGGTAGCTGCGAATGCCTTGAAAGGTAGGATTCAGGTTTCAAGGACGTTCAATATATTTTCCTTTGCTTCCTCTGTCCCTATCAAAATCGGTACAACACAACAGCGACAACGCATATCAAAATGACTGCCGCTATCACTGTGGAAGGTAGCCAACGAATCTATCATCATCCATTGCAGCGGCATGTTGAGATTCCACCGGTGGATTTGCTGACCTTACTTTTCGGTGCGAACGCACACATTGAATATCAGAAATCGGACTAACCTTATCCTCTAGAATCCGAGCACAGCCTTGCACAAGACGAAACTATTCTTCATGTCGAGGCTGACGACCCGGAGAACAAGCTCTCCAAGGCCCAGCTTTGTACATTGCTTCAAAATATCGCACATGGATTACGACACCAATTTGGCATCGGACGTAACGGTCCTAACAAAGACACAATCACTGTGATCTCATATGGCCAGATATTGGTTCCGGCCCTTTTCTTTGGCATTATTGCTGCAGGTGGTGTCTACTCTGCTGCAAGTCCAAGTTCGACTGTGGCAGAATTGGCAAGGCAGGTCAAGATTGGGAAGTCCAACCACATCATCTGTGGAGCTGAGCACAAAGACGTTGCGATGAAGGCTGCCAAAGAATGTGGTATCTCACTGACAAATGTTTTGATTCTGAACTCTGGCAAAGGAGCATGGAAGCTGGAGTCACTGGAAGGGCAAATCAGCGCTATTTCCAAATCTAAGCTGAAATGGCGGCAGATTTATGATCCAGCCGTGTTGAAAGAAAGCCTCATTGTTATACTCTGGTCTTCAGGCACAACAGGCCTGCCTA
Organism: Pseudocercospora eumusae; assembly: GCA_001578235.1. NCBI lineage: Eukaryota > Fungi > Ascomycota > Dothideomycetes > Mycosphaerellales > Mycosphaerellaceae > Pseudocercospora > Pseudocercospora eumusae. The sequence continues at coordinate 21,035 of LFZN01000018.1, read as the reverse complement.
AAGGCGTCATGCTCAGCCACACCAACTTGGTCGCCGAAACATATTTGACAACACTATCAGGCCGCGAATGGGCAATTCGCGAGACTGAAGCGGGCAGACCACCAGAACCAAAGGAGTACCGCACGCTTGGACACCTTCCCATATCTCATATCGCAGGTCTTTTTGGATACCTGATTGCCGCATTTTACTCCGGGGGCCAAGTAGTGTGGATGGGCCAGTACCGTTGGGACGACTTATTGAGGAACTTGAAGCGTTACACCATTACGGCGTTCTATACCGTTCCTTCAATTTGGTTGAGGATCAGCAAAAGCCCAGAGATTGGTCCAGAGCATTTGGGTAGCATAGAAGGCGCGAGCACAGGCTCCGCACCTATGGACTCGGAGCTGCAAAAAGCCAGTAACTCTCGCATTGGCGATGGCAAAACGACATTCATTGGACAGACGTGGGGTCTTTCAGAAACGACGGGAGCAGTAACAGCTCAACCCAAGGGCGAAGTTGACGACACTGGCTGCATTGGATCCATTCTCCCGAGCGTCGAGCTGCGCATGGTCGATGAAGACTTTCACGACGTCGAACCAGGCCAGGAAGGCGAACTTCTTGTTCGAAGTCCACTGGTAACTCGCGGATATTTCGACAACCCAAAGGCAACTGCTGAGGCTTTCCACGAAGGATGGTTCTGCACAGGCGATATCGCCGTGTTCAGGAATGGGAAGTTCTACGTGGTGGACCGAAAGAAGGAATTGCTCAAGTACAAGGGTTTGCAAGTTGCGCCTGCTGAGATTGAAAACCTATTGTTCACGCATCCGAAAATTCGAGAAGCCGCTGTCGTCGGTGTTCCGGCTCCTGATGATCCGGGCACGGACTGGCCTAGGGCGTATGCAGTGCTTGTCGAGGGGGAAAAAGCAAGTGAGGACGAAGTGAAGGATTTCGTGAAGCAGAGGCTGGCACCATACAAGCAGTTGAGAGGAGGAGTAGTCTTTGTGGATGAAATTCCGAAGAATGCTATTGGAAAGTTCTTGCGAAGAGAATTGAGGGAAAGAGCAAAGAGGGAGATCAAGAGCCATGGGGCGAAGTTGTAAGGGAAGTACATGTATGCCCACAGTCATGCCGATCTGTTCGAGCTGATATGGCGCACATAGCTGAACCATTCGTTGTCTGAGAGCTCAGTTGTTTCTCTACGCACGCTTGATATTGCAAGTGAGGATAGTGAGACTAGCCCTACTGACTGCTTTGCAGAATCACAGGACATGATTCATTCATCTAGCCACCGGATCATTCTCTTAGATGACTCGACAACATCAAGCACGTTTCCAGTAAGCAAAGGGGGAACAAACAGCCATGAATCGTCGGGCACAAGAAGGTCACCAACTTCTTCTCGCCAGCATTGCCGTTGGAGCAGCGCTGTTGTTCTTTGTCCTCCCTCATCAAATATCTACCAGCACCTTTCCTCGGGACAACTACTACAGATCACATGTACTGCGGGATGCTTCACCCAGCAGCAACTTCACCAAACGCTGGCAGCCTTGCGATTGGCAAGCAGCCGCAGAAGCCATTACCATCAAGCCATTGAGCCAACTGGACAAAGATTGCGAGCTACCTCTCAACACAGGCACAAATCTCGACTGCATGCTCACCGGCACCGACGCAGATCAATGGGCATCAAAGTGGACAGATGAAGACAAGATCAAAGCCTACGGCTGGGAGGATCAGGCTGAAATATTTCACGGATACGAGCCATACGATGTCCTGGACATGGGCCTTGAAAAGCTCTTCGAAGAGCTCGAAATCTCAACAGATGAGGAAGACTGGGTCAACTTATCCCAGCAACACTCGTCAGATGGCCATGATCCAGACACTGGCGAGCTATACCCCGAGACCTATGCGCGCTACTCGAATCGCTTCAATCTCAAACAAGGCGTCCTGTTGGCCGCTATGAACACCAGCCCCAAGGGCATCAACGAACAGCGAGCTGACGAAAATCCTCCACTGCCGCCGATCCTTCCTCTCCCACCGTTACAGAACTGGTCTGACTTGGTCTTCCTCGCTATGCAGAGGTATGCCAAGTCTATCGGCAAGCCGGACGCTCTGAAAAACCTTCGCCATATCGTTCGCCATACGGTGGCCAATGAGGAGACGATTGAGGTTTTGAAGCATGTGATTGGGAAGGAGATGGTTGGGCATGGTGATACTGTAGGTTTTTTTTTGCTTATTTGTGGGATCCATCAATCGCCATCACCATCTTCAGCAGACTAATGCCAGCCCTCTTTTAGTTCCCGGCTTTCGAATTTTCGGTCGATGATCCGCGGATAAAAGCTGCTCTGGGAAGTCCAAATGGGAAAGGTGTTGCTTGGCTTCTCGGTCAGCATAAGCGTCAGCTTGGGAACAAGTTCATTGACTATGTGAGTCTGGTGATGGTGCTGTCATTGGGGATTCCTGCTGACGCGTCCCTAGATGTCGGTCTTCAATTGCCCTGGTCTTATGAAGGAGCCATGCTGGTGTATTTACTTCCACGTTCAAGACGGCATAGGTATCGAGGGATGATTCTGAAGAAGGAGCGGGAATATGAGCATGTGAAACTAACTGCCTTCACTTTCACACTTCAATATCATTGACATAGTCACTTACTATTTCGATCATTGACATTGACATTTTTAGGACCGATCACTTTACATATACTTAGCTGCTGTCATTGACGGAGCTCTGCACTCTCCTAATCTACAAGAATCCTGCACCATAATGCCATCCGGCCCCAAGATCATGAATCCCACGCGATTCGATCGGCGCATGAGCGTCGCCATTCTAAGCTCAATCGTGCTGGCTATTGTACTCAGTGGACTACGTCTTTTCGCCGAAGACATTAAATCCAGCAAGGTCGCCTTCGCCTTTGCGGCTCGAGGCAATGAAAGTCTACATCACCATGCAGCAACTCTACTCGGACGACAAGTCGATAGCTGCGACTGGGCCAACATCGTCGCCAACAGTCAGGATGAGCCCAGCAGCCTCGGGTACTGCGAGAGACTATATGTCGAAGGCAACAATCTGATGTGCATGCTGAACGACGCCTCGCAAAGTCGAAACCAAGCCACCGGTCAAATGGAACATCGATGGGCCACGTCGTGGACTGACCCAGACTCGCTCGAAGACTGGGGTTGGGACTGGAGCAGTCTACCACCGGGCAACATCGACAATAAAGACCTGGACCAAGCGTTCAGTGACACGCATGTGAACATCGACCCGACGACCATGCATAACATTCTCATCTCACATAGCGGCGAGACCGTACATGACGGTGTCACCTATCCAGAGACAGAAGCACACTTCGACAACTACATCAATCAAGATTTCCGCGCCCTCGTGGCCGCCGCGAATTGGTCTCCTGAATTCATGAATTCTGAACGTGAGCCAGAAGACCGCATTCCTCCCCACCAGATCACGAAGCTTAGGAACTGGTCTGATGTTCTCGGTCTGGGCTTCGACATCTATGCCGAAGAGGAACGCCTACCGAGGGATTTCCTGAAGAATCTCCAGCACGTTTTCCGCCATGGAATCGTGAACTTTGAGACGTTGAGGATCATGCGCATGGTTTTTGAAGTTGAGGATCTGAACCAACTTCCTTTTGTAAGTGATGACCCAAGAATTCGGTTTTTTCGTGACTCTTTGTGTACTGACTTTTTTTTTGTGTGTATAGTGGCCTGGAACGAGTTTTGAAATTGACGATCCGAAATTCGCTGTCTTGTTGACGTCTCCCAATGCCCGTGGCGTGGCTTGGTTGCTTGGACAGCATAAGGCAACGATGGGAGTGAAGGTGATTACGAGAATCACGGGCTTCAAATGCGGACCGATCAGAAAGTTGGTGTGTATGTATCTCAAGATCGGCAATGGTCCTGTGGGATCAGGATAGTCTGTGACATGGTGAGCGGGAAGCGGGTTCGAGTTTCGGCATGCAGAGTGCAGAAATCATTCAAGCCAATTCTTATCCAGTGCCTGTAAGAACTTGAGATCCATATTCACGAAGCTCTTCAAAAGATCCACTTCCAGTCTCCAAGGACTCGACTGCAGCACAAAAGTAGCCGCAGGAGCATAAGGCTTGAGATCAGCCTCGTCTCTTCCCATCACCAGGACCATATCTCTTTTGACCTCCATCCGATGCTGAAAGATCGGTGGGAATCTTGGAGCACCCTGACCCTGTTTTATGGATTCGTAAAGACTGCGAGGAGGTCCTCGACTGTTTTGGGAGAGAGACGCCGAAGAAACGATCTTCAACATTCTTCTGCATGCTCCGTACAGATCCAGGAGAGTCTCTGGGCATGAACTTGAAGGTTCAGGTTCGGTCAAGGGTGTTATAGAACGCTGAGTCCTCCATCGAGGCGGATCCCAGCATGAGTGGAAGAAAGAGTGGATGAGTTCAGAGTCTTAATAAAGCAAATAGTGCGCTCTCATGCCGCTTTACAAATGCTTCTGCAAGAGCAAGCAGATCGATTGACCGTGGATCTCGAAGTCAGTGCATCGAATCATCGGCGTCTTTCATCAATTGCTGATATTCGATGTAGACATTTTGCTCGAAACCTGCCGCAGGCGGAAGTAGCGGTCGATCCGTAGAACTACATGTTGGCGTCAAACCCGGGGGCTATCAGGCCGGCATTGAGTATAGCTTTGCGATTCTTGGCCGAATCAGCATGTCCCAGTCGGTTGGACAACGCCCCCTTTTCAGAATCGCGTCAGCATCTCTCCAGAGTGTGATGGCATGCTCAAAGCGCTGCCAGGTGCTCTAGCATCTGGTCGTGCTTCGGTTTTCGTACGATTCTCTGAAAGTGTGGTCTGCTCGGGAGTGACGCGAGTCCATTCGCCCAGTCTGCAAGGCATTTCTGCATCTGTCGGCTCCATTATTGAAGCACCTTCGGCGTATTCTGGGAACAAGACCAAGCCTTCCTCCGCGTCTACTGCACTATAGAGGAAACCTGCACGAGGCTCGTCCCTCCATTCAGCGTTCTCTGTGCCTGGCTCGAAGTGAGCCGTGACAGTCTTGCCGGGTTCATTATCTCGGACCAGAGTTTTGATGGTGGGCGCCACGGGTTCGTGCATTTCAAGCCCACAGTACATTCGTCGGGCCTTGATCATTGCATCTTGTATAGAACGTAGCCCATTGTTGACCGGGCTCTGCACTCCGCACAGTGACATCAAATAGGTATGTCATTGAATTTGAGCTGCAATGTCTGAGCTTGGAGACCATCGAGGTCTTTGAAAAGATCGTCGCCGATGCTCTTGTTTACGGTCGACTCAGGTTCTGAGTCTGCAGCTCAAAGGGAAGTAATTAAAGATGGCAAGTGTTATAAGCTCCCACGACTCGTTCCAGTAGCGACATAACGCGGCTGCGTCTTCGAAACGGGTGCCCTTGGCGACGACAGAACAAATTGAAGCCAGCCACCTCTGGCCATTGTCTTCTCGCTTGGATAGTTGAAGATGGACTTTCCGCAGACGCGGATTCGTATCGTCTTCGTTTTGAAATCGCCATCGTCGATTACACCAAAATCGATCATTGATGGCCTATCGTGCTGTACGAGCCTACGCGCTCGCTGCGACTTCTCGTTGGCTTGCTCGCGTATTATTCGAAACATTTCCGGTACCTTGTCATCGTGCTTTAAGAGACTTTTATCTCGTTGCTTCTAAGCCATCTGTTCGTCCGGACCTTCCTCCCCGTCGACTCCATCGTCCTCCTCTTCAGATCTGCAACAGTCACTTCTAGGTCTACAAGAAAGTTTGGAATACTGTCTACTCTCAGCGCAGCCGGGAGCAGTTTTGCCCGTGCCAAAAAAAAAGTCGACACAAAAGCAGATTTTCGATCTCTACGACCTCTTCCATCATCTTGTCGACTTCCAACTCCGCTATTCCTGGACACTTGCCTGGACTGACTGCAATTTTGTAGCATTGATCGTGCCGTACATATAACAATTCCTTCCATTTCAAAGTCTGTCGCTTTCGAAATTCCTCTCGAGTCTCATTGACCTGCACTTTAGCATCGTCTTTCTCGGTCTCCCGCTTGACGATGTCGGTATTCAGACATGTCTCTGTCTTCGGTTTATTCTGCGTCTTCGTCTTCGCCTTTGCCCGCGGAGAGTTTGGCATCGGCCTTTCTTTCCTGCGCGATAGAAGCCGCGTTCTCGCAGGGAGTATCGGCTTTCTGTGTCTCGACTCTCGGGAGCAGTTTTATGTGCTTCGTCCTTGACGGATTCGGCGTCATTATCCTGTAGAACTGTATAATTTTCAGAAGGTAACCAGAGCAGGCGTGTGATGCGTGCAATGAAGTCTTTACGCTCAGCTTCTACAGCATCCTCGATAGGATCCTCATCCTCATCGCCCTCGCTCTGCAATTGCTGAATCCGCTTCTCATACGCTTGGCTGAGAAACGCTTCTTGCTTGCTATACAGCACTTGAGAAGTCCGCCGAGCGCGACGTTCAAGTGGTGTCGTGACAGTGCTTTTATCGTTCACAAGCTTGTCTATGTTATATAAGTCTTGTGGCCGAAATCCACGGTCTGGCTAGTTCTATAGAAGTGGGCATGATGAGGCTTTCTTGCTCGGATGACGCGTTCTAACAGATTGTTTCAATGAATGAGGATGTGGGCTCTCAATTCATATCAGAGAAGCCGAAACGGGGCAGAATCATCGAGAGCATTGATGGATGCGTCAAGCCCGGTGAGATGTTGCTTGTCTTGGGCAGAGGTGCACATCTCTACTCAAAGTTTTGGCAAAAACAGGCGGACTGGCACCAGCTCAGTCGAGGGCAGCGGTAGGTGATACAACAATGGCATCCTCCAAAGAATTGGGTGTATGCTGAGATTTGCATTTAGTCAGGTACAGCTCGCTGAGTGCCAGTGAAGCTGCTACTGTAGGTACCGAGCCGCAGTCATCGCAGATTGGGACGAGCAGAACTAGCATGCTCAGAAGTGCGACGTGGCGACCAGAGATATACATTCGTTTACGGAATGTGAGGATATGGATTGAAGGCTCCAGTCCTCAAAGGACCCTTCCATGGGCTCTGAAGGGGAAGTCGGTGGGAGAATGAGTACCAGTTCTTGCGTTACCTACTTGCCAGACTGAACTTCTTCTCGCATCTCACCTAGCACTTGCTCATATCGTGCTTTCAGATCCTGATCCTCGTTGAATATTTTGACTCGCTCCACCAGGTGTGCTCTCTTTACATTGGAAGCTTGCGTAATCTCTTGCGTGAACCATTTGCCTTCACGATGAGCGAATAGAGTCCACGCAGCTCCAGGTCTACCAGCTCTAGCGGTGCGACCAACCCGGTGAATATATGCTATGAGCGAGCGAGGAATGTCGTATTGAACAACGTGGGTTATGGGTCTTCCCTTGATAGAGTCGAGACCACGCGAGGCGCGATCCGTCGAGACGATTATTGCTGGCTCGTTTGATTTAGAGCGCACATTCGGTCTGCTTGACTTCACCAGTGTCGCAACGTACTTTGACCAAGCAGGCTTCAACGCCTTGAAGAGGTGGGCCAAACGATGTGCAGATTCGTTGCTTGAGGTGAAGATCAGCACGGTCGGTGCGAGCGACTTCTCAGTCGACGTAGGCCTTTGAATAGTCCGAGAAGGCTTCTGCTGGATCGTCTTGCCCGGAGCCCCAGCCGAAGCAGCATCGTCGTCACTGGCATTGCTGTCGCTGTCGCTGTCGCTGTCATCACTGGACGAAGAACTGCTCATGGATGAAATGCTCGATTCATCGTCAGTATCGTCACTGTCGACGTCGGAGCTGTCATCAGCGGTTGACGTGTGAGCGGAGGTCTGAAGCTCGTTCAGAATTCTCGATCGAAGAAGCTCCATAACGACCAGAGGTTTCTCAGAGCCATCGCCAACGGGGACAGAATATTCGCTGAGTGTAGTCGGAAGCTCAAAGCCTTCAGCGCTCTGTCTCACGCTACCAGTCTCTCCTCCTTCGCCGTCCCTATCACCCGAAACCGTCACATCCTCCTCAAGCTCGGTGCCACGCACAACCACCAGCTTGGGTCTCCTCAAGCGAAGCGAGCTGAGTTTCGAAATGTCTCTAGTCATTGTCGCCGAGAGAACAACTTTTCGAAGAAGCCTCTCCCTTCGCTCGTCCCAAAGATTATTCGCTCGTAGGTAGCGCTCTCTCGCATCTTGTTCGTCATCAAATCGTGGGCGCGTCAGCTCCGTGTTAAGGTCGCTCAAGACTTTCTCTTGTTGATTGTCAAGCAGCTTGTCTGCCTCGTCGATCACCAACCATTGTACATGAGTCAGGGTGAAGCCACTAGTATTGTTGATGTGATCCATAAGCCTTCCGGGTGTTGCGACGAGGAGGTCGATTGCAGAGTCATATGTGGGAATGTGGTTGACGAATCCCGCAATGGTATCGGCAATAGTCTCGTTCATTCGTGTGTCCTCTCTTGCGTCTCCTGAGCTCTGATCAAGCCCGTCGATGCGCAGCTTAGCAACAGCAAGCCTCTTTCTACACTCCTCTGGATCATATCTCCGACCACGATTGATGAGCTTCTGCTGCTCCTCCTTGAGTGTACGATTCCCAGGCATGTGCTCCGTCTTGATAGCGCTCCCCGAGCTCAGCGCCTTTGCCACTGCGTCTACTTGGAGGGCCAATTCTCGAGTGGGTACAATAATGAGAGCTCTGAGCCTACCTCGATCTGAGCTCTTCTTCCGAAGAGCTTGAATTATTGGTAGGAGATATGAGATGGTCTTGCCGCTTCCCGTGGGCGCACTTACTGCAATGTCAGGCAATCTCTCTTCACATCCTGGCAAATATGAAGAGCCTGCTTCTCCCGCAGGCAGCAGCAGCGGTATTAGAGCTTGCTGGACGGGCAGAGCATTTTGAAAGCCGAGTCCTGCCATGAGCTTCACTGTTGAAGATTCCAAGCCAAGTTCGCCGAAAGTCGCCCTACTTTCCGAAGAGACGACCGTGGGTTGCGACAGCCAAGATGGCAGGACTGATGTCGCAGATTGTTCGACATGCGTGCGATCAATTTCTGGTTCTGGAAGCGAAAGCTTCGAGACCACTGTCGGCACAGGGCCTGGCGTGTTGTTCGCGTCTGCTTTCTGGTCCTCGTCCTCTTCAGTACGCTTGGCAGACTTCTGGAACTTGGCCAGAATTCCGCTATGCTTCCTCACGTCTGCTTCATCGTTGTCATTGGACGCCTTGTTATCCTCGGCGGCGCCAGGTTCAGCGTGCGCGCGGGCGTGCGAAGTGATGGTCTCTGGAAGAGGTTCTGATGCAACAGCTGGCGGCGCTTCTGCTTCTGCTTCTGCTTCTTCGCTCACGCCTTCTCCAGCTCCCTGCTCCTTCTGCTTCTCCGCGGCCTTGCGTGCCTTGCGTGCCTCTTTCTCGAGCTTGTGCCGCTTCTTCGCGTTCTTGATGTGAGAGAAGTCGCCTGTCGCATTTGTAGAAGTCGATGCAATTGCAGTAGCTGAAGGAGGGATGGAATCCTTCTCGACCACCACCGGCTCAACAGGCTCTGGTGTGATCAAACTTGGCACAGTGGCAGGGTCGATGCCTTTCTTCCTGAGCTTCTTTGCTTTGCGCTCTGCGATTTCATCCTGCGATCTCTCTCGCTTGCGCTTTTTCTCTGGCTCTGGTGTGTCGGGCTGCTTTGGCGTGGAGTGAGGAGTGACAGTCTGCTTAGGCGGTATGTATCGCTTGTAGAGGCTTGACATGGACATTGCCGCAATGTGCAGTGCCGAAATGGTCGGGAAGGGTTTGTCGCAGAAAGATGGCATGTGAAAGGAACATGCCGCGGGAATGCCAAGCCGCCAAGCCCGTGAACGGTGAAGGCGACGCTTCTCCCATCAACATAGTATGCAGCATTGTGCTCTCCATTACTCGGTAGTTCTAGCAATAACAATGCTGACACCACCAATATGCCCTACAATATTGCGTAAGAGTGCTCCCAGAGTCCAGATGTCACGTGGCTGTAGGCTGATTGTCCTAGCATGGTGTCGGATTTCTTCTATCCTCAGCCTGGAGGTGTCGAGAGCCATATCTATCAGCTCTCCAGTGTACGTTAAAGGGCATGAATTGTCAGAAAAGGGTACATATCTCCTGACCGCCACCATAGAAGCTGATAGATCGAGGCCACAACGTCATTATCATCACCCATGCTTACGGCGCTCCCTATCCCAGCCGATCTGGTGTCAGATATTTGACGAATCGTTTAAAGGTGTATCATTTACCACACTGGATTGTCTTCCGTCAAACCACATTCCCGACGGTCTTCTCGTCATTTCCCATCCTGCGCCACATCTTCATCCGAGAGCAAATCCAAATCGTCCACGGACATGGTTCACTTAGCAATCTGTGCCACGAAGGAATGCTGCACGCGCGAACCATGAGTCTGCATACTGTCTTCACGGATCATAGTTTGTTCGGCTTTAGCGATGCTGCTAGTATCATGGCCAACAAGCTTCTCAAATTCAGCTTAAGCGATGTTGGGCACTCCATTTGTGTCAGTCATACATGGTACGTTACTCTGTTTTTTAAAAGGCATTCTCATTACTAATACAAGTGCAGCAAGGAGAATACCACCCTCAGAGCCTCACTGAATCCGCTCGCTGTATCAGTTATACCAAATGCCGTGGTCCCGCGCGACTTTAAGCCCTACTCGCCAGATGAGCCAAACTTGCATAGCGACAAGAACGCCATTCTGCCTCCTCCGCCAGATCCAAGCAAGCCTGTCGGTCCTGATGACCCTATCACCATTGTCGTGATATCTCGACTGTTTTACAACAAAGGCACAGACCTGCTCATCTCTGCGCTCCCACTACTACTGCGACAGCACCAACACTTACGCTTCATCATCGCCGGAAGTGGTCCGAAAGCCATTGATCTAGAACAAACTTTGGACTCTCTTCCCCAGCAATTGGTGTATACAACATCCGGTCAAAGCAGAGTAACATTGCTCGGTAGTATTCGGCACGAAGAAGTCCGGGACGTGATGGTACGAGGTCACCTGCTGCTCTCGACCTCGCTCACCGAAGCTTTTGGCACCGTGCTTGTCGAAGCGGCCAGCTGTGGTCTCATGGTCGTTGCCACCAGAGTTGGAGGTGTACCAGAAGTCCTACCTGGCAACATGACCGTCTTCGTCCTTCCGGAGGTGGAGGACGTCGTGCGAGGCGTCACAGAAGCCGTCGGAATCCTCACAAATCGAACAGTCCGCCGAGACAAATTTCATGATCTCGTAAAGCAGATGTACTCCTGGTCAGACGTTGCTCGACGGACAGAGCGTGTCTATGACATTATCACAGGCACACCTTCGGCGCCTGATAACGCGCAGTACGAGGACGCAGACATGCACTACGGTCAGCCACCACAGAGCTCGTCAGCTTTAATGGACAGACTGAAGCGGTATTTTGGTTGCGGTGTATGGGCGGGAAAGCTTTTTGTGATCGTTGTCGTGGTGGACTACCTGATATACTGCTTCTTGGAGATCATGTATCCGCGGGACAAAATCGATCTTTGCAAGCCTTGGCCGGCACGGAAGGTCAAGGATGATTTTGAGGCGGATCCGTTGTATGAGGACGTCTTGCCCGTTCGCAGCGGGACTGTGAAGCAGAAGAACTGGCGAAGGAGGGAGGGAAGAGAAGAGTGAGATTGGCTCGGGAAGCCTCGGCGTATGTAAAGTCTTCGAGATACCCTTTTGCATGCACCTGCGACTACTGACAACTTCTTCCAATCTCTTCTACATCCATACCTCGAACAGCCTTGATATGTCTACCAGAGGTAATTTAGGCGATTCGGGCTCGACAGCTAATACAATGCCGATGTACAATTGGATCGGAGCTGCTTCCGAGCGTGGTTGTTTTCGCCAAGGATACAATGTCGACTTCATGCTTACCGACGCACCCAGCTTTCACGGCTCCTAAAGTCCAGCAAGACTTGACGCCCCCCGACGCCTAGTACTACGATTTTCATGATGGTTCGCAAATCGACACTCCATCTCTCCCACTGAGGATGGTGTTGCCAGTGAAGATACGACGACCATAGCTGTCATGGAGCGACGGAGTCGAGATGGCATGCGTTCCAGCAAACTGGCTCGCAAGCAGAGACAGAAGTACGTAGGAGCAAAGCTAGACTGCACGGAATAGGAAGCAAGCATGTCAAGAACATGTCCTTCTCCTGCTGCATGGCCTGGCAAAGGGCGCAGCTACAGTCGAGTCGACTTGTTCGATCGATCATAGTGGTGTCCCATCGCGCTGAGAGTTGGGCTGAGTGATGGAAGTTGGTGGCTGTGGCCTTGTAAGTTGTTGCTCCGCTTTCTCGACAACTGGAAACTTGCTGACGGACGCTTTGCCTTCGAATAGACGGTCCCAGGTTGCCTTGCTCCGACTCGAGTGAGCGGGCAAGAGCTGCACGGGGAACAACTTTGTTCCCTTAGTCGGCCCGCCGCAGCGTTTGATCCGACGCACATGTCAAGAATTCTGCTGCATACCTACACCTGCGCCGCCACCTCGATTCACCGTCAGGATCAACGTGTAAGCCGCGTGAATCATTCTTGACAAAGGAGGTCCACTGACATTCATAGCAACATCAAAGCGATAGCAACATCAAAGCGCCTGAACAGCAGCAGTTTACCGTCAGCGACCCTCGACGCGCTTCCAGCACCAGCATCGCTTTGCAAGGCCGACAGCATCCCTTGTGATCTTGGCGCCCCTTCCAACTTCGGCCACGGTCAATATGGCAGATCCACACGGCTCGCAGCCTTTCAAGCCCGCCTTCGTTGGACACCATCTAGACGCCGCCAAGGCATTCTTGAGTCTTGGCACACAACTCCCTCCTCGCCGCAATGGCACCACAGGCAACGCGATCGTTGATGATCGTTTGAGACTCATCGAGCATGCAAATGAGAATGGCGAGCTAGCCAATCCAAAGGGCATCGTCGGCGGTCACGGCACATGGCGTTTCCTCACCGAGCACGACAAGTACTACGCAGGATACCTCAACTACACCACAGCCGAAGCTGTCCACGAAGCGAGAATGGCTAAGACACTCGACGAAGCTGGGCCGCGCGACATGCCGTGCATCCTTTTTATGCCACGGCAAGATCTCCTTAATCCGGCGACTCAGCCTACTGGCGATGGCTCCTGGGTCTACTTCACCAACGAATCTCGAGAAATGGCCAGATATCTCGGCGGGCAAGCCGACTTTGGGTTTGCGGCACAAGCAAATCCAACCGCGGGAGATATCTGGACGCTCAGACAGCGATACCCGCGCTATGTTGACGGCGTGCTTATTGATCCCACCGAAAACATCGACATCGTCTGGCAGTACAACAACCCAGCTGATGCCGCTCTTTGGGAGATCGGGTACGAGGACGAATTCGACGAGACTCGGTTCTACGAAGACGTTGGCTACGGCATTGACAAACACACCATGCTCGCGCACGAACCCACAAACGGAGGAGAATGCGATCAGACAGCCCTGCCTGGCTGTAAGCCCGACTACCAGACTCGCCTCTTCTACGATGTCCTTAATCGACCTAAGAGAATCACCCTCGACCGCGCTTACGTTAGAAAGCCCTCGAGAACCGGCCCACTTAACCCAGAGCCGAACAAGCTCTGGTACTGGGACGGGTACAAGTGGGTGCGCTGGGAAGAGACCTCGACGATGGACTGGCGCGACCGCAACCAGGTCATGAAGCTTGACAAATGGCGCGACCAATCTTGCACACGCGCCAATTGGCCTATGAAGAGCTCCTCGAAGGCAGCCGAGTACCCGCAAGAGCAAAAAGAGCACCTCTTCGACCTCGTGTCCCTCAACAATGGCAACACACCATACGAAAATGTGAAGGCTTTCACCAAGGACTTCAACGAGAGATTCGGTCTCGAGGGCGAGAATGCTCGGTCGCAGAACGCTATTAAGAAGCTGGTCCGCAAGATGTGCCTCGACTTCAAGGAGAACGGGAAGATGACGGGTCCTCGGCCCAAGGGCCCGGCGCCGAAGGGGAATAAGCAGAAGGAGAAGGAGAAGGAGATTGTGGCTGTGGACGATGAGGAGACTGAAGAGGAAGAGGGACTCGAGGAATATGCTGGTATCGAGGACGAGGAGACCGAAGAGGAAGATGCCCCGGGAGAGACAGATGACGAGATGGAGTAGATTTCGAGCCTCGAGGGGCTGCGAAATCGCGCGTTTTCGGTGTACAAGTCTTGCGTTAATGAATGCTTGTTATGGAGGCTAGGCAGGCAGGCACACACCAGCTGATGGGCACGTGCCCTGCAGGTCACCTTCTTCTCTTCTCATGCAGATAGACTTAGCTTATCATCCACAATACAATGAACAGGTCACCTTCTTCTCTTCTCATGCAGATAGACTTAGCTTATCATCCACAATACAATGAACTGAACCACACCATAACAATGCTGTTTAGGACACTTTTTCCTCCTCTGAATTCTCTTTTTTGGCATTTTTTAGGCGCTCGCTCCGTTTTATAGGGGTGTAGAACGCCGCTAAAGGTAGATTTGTAGCCGCGTACCTAACCCTTACCAGCGGAGCGTTATAATGTGGTATCCTTTATCGCCTTACTAGGGAGTATTTTTAGGCGTTTTTTAGGCGCTCGCTCCGTTCTATAGGGGTGTAGAACGCTACTAAGGGTAGATTTATAGTAATATACTTAGCTCTTCCTAACGGAGCGTTATAATGTGATATCCTTAATCGCCTTACTAGGGAAGTATTTCTAGGCATTTTTAGGCGCTCGCTCCGTTCTATAGACGTATACGACGCTACTAAGGGTAGATTTGTAGGAATATGCTTAGCCCTTCCTAACGGAGCGTTATAATGTAATATCCTTAGTACCCTTACGTAGGTTATAATTTTAGGTATATATACGGCCTCGCTCCGTTTTATAGGCGTATACTACGCTATTAAGGGTAGATTTATAGAAATATGCTTAGCCCTTCCTAATAGAGCTTTATAATGTAATGTCCCTAATCGCCTTACTAGGGAGTATTTCTAACTTGTATATTTTCGAAATTCGGCCTCCGAGTCTCGACTCTCGCTCCGTTTTATAGGCGTATACGACGCTACTAATAGTAGATCTATAGTAATATACTTAGCTCTTTCTAACGGAGCGTTATAATGTAATATTGTTATGGAGGCCACCTAGCAGGCACACACCAGCGGATGGGCACGTGCCCTGTAGTGCAGGTTACCTTCTTCTCTTCCTATAGATAGACCTAGCTTCATTATCCAACAATATAATGACTTTACACTATAACAAAATAGTAGCTTTACTACGTTAACTAGCTAAAGGTACTAACCGTCGACATACGGACCATTTCGGCATTACTACTATTCTACTAAAGGTACTATTCCGGCATCGCTACTATTTAGCTAAAGGTACTATTCCGGCATTACTACTATTTCTAATCCGCGAATAATAAGTCCTCCGGTTCACGGATTCTACTAATCTTCCGTACTAATACTAACTAGTAGAAAGCCGCACGTAATAAGCTACTTAGCGATTAACTATAGGCCTACGATAACCGCTACTATCGCCGCCGCGGTACTTAATTACCTTTGTTTACGCCCTCATTTACTAAGGAAGGGACCCTCGAAGTGCGAGTAGTCGCGTTACGAAACCGCGTCTCGTAAGTAATCGCGGCTCGTAACTCGAGTAGTCGCGGGTATAATACCTCCCTCGGTAGTAGCCGGCCGAAGTACTACCTCCCTCTAGTCCTTAGATCCCTCCTTAAGCTTACTAAGGTCGCTACTTTCCATCTTCGTAGTCGGCTACGGAGTAGCATCGAATTAGTTAGTACCTTAACCTTAGGTCTATATAGCATCGCTAGATACTTAGCTTACCGTAGCCGCCTTCGAAAGTTACGAATTCCTAGAATTATAGGAAGATCGCGACTACCTAGTTTCTAACGCTTATAACCTCCTCGCCTTCTTAAAGCTTCGCGAGTACCTAGCGAAACTCCTCGTAGGTAATCTCTATTACCGCGTTATAGCTATTACTTAGTAGTATAATAATCCCGCTACTAAAGAGGCTCCCCGCCGACTAAGATTAGTATCTAGAGAAGCTAAGTCTACCGACTAAGGCGAGAAAGAGTAAGGCCCTAAATAGCTCCTAACCTAGTCGGAGGTTATTAGTACCTAGGTTTCTACGCCTAACTTTTCCCGTCTTATAGCCTAGGAAGTTAATCGGCTAACCTAGAGTTAGCGTTTTAATAAATACTTCGCTCGCTAGCTAGAAGAATACTATAAGTCTACTACCGAAGACGTACCTTCGGAAGGTAGTAATCGTAGTCGAAGAAAGTATTAGATCCCTCCTAAGCCCGNTTCTTAAAGCTTCGCGAGTACCTAGCGAAACTCCTCGTAGGTAATCTCTATTACCGCGTTATAGCTATTACTTAGTAGTATAATAATCCCGCTACTAAAGAGGCTCCCCGTCGACTAAGATCGGTGTCTAGAGAAGCTAAGTCTACCGACTAAGGCGAGAAAGAGTAAGGCCCTAAATAGCTCCTAACCTAGTCGGAGGTTATTAGCTCCTAGGTTTCTACGCCTAATTTTTCCCGTCTCGCGGCCTAGGTAATTAATCGGCTAACCTAGAGTTAGCGTTTTAATAAATACTTCGCTCGCTAGCTAGAAGAATACTATAAGTCTACTACCGAAGACGTACCTTCGGAAGGTAGTAATCGTAGTCGAAGAAAGTATTAGATCCCTCCTAAGCCCGTTAGGAAGATAATAGAAACTTTAGCTATTAGAAGAGAGACTTCTATAACGATAGATAACGGTAGACGTAAGGTCGATCCTCCTACGGAAGCTAAAGCTAAAGAAACCCCTACCGCTACTACTAGCGGTAGACGTAAGGATCTTCCCTTTACGATTAATCCGCCTTCTTAAATAGGTCCTACCGCTACTAGTAGCGGTAGACGTAAGATTCTTCCCTTTATAATTAATCTACCTCCTTCCGCTACCTACGAGAACTTCGGTAACTATCGTAAGCCTAAGAACTTCGGTAATTATCGTAAGCTAAGCGCCTATAATCCTAGTTCGGAGAGACCTCCGACGGTAATTTCGGTATCTAGCCGCCGCGCGAGTAGCTCGCTTTCTTCCGAAGATAATAAAATGTCGGAACCGGTTACGAACGGACGTAAGGCTAGCTCGACCGACTTAAGGGCTTAGCTTATAGAATAAATAGTAGAAGAACGTAAAGCTATATAAGTAAAGATATAAGAGCGTAAAGCTATATAGTAAGCTAGAATATAGGAAAAGATATAAGAGCGTAAAGCTATATAGTAAGCTAGAATATAGGAAATATAAGATTCTATCGAAGATAGACTTAGAGAAGCGTTCGAAGATAGTAGAAAGGAAGCTATAAAAGATAGAAGAAAGGTACTAGTTACCGCTAGCCCTACTCCGCCCGTTTCCGAAGATTATAGAATTAACCCTCGACTAACGTCTACGAGCTAGCTATTTAACCCTATACCTACTAGGTAGCTAGTAACTATTACTACTCGACAGCTAGCAACTATTAATAATAATACTAATACTAATAGTAATAACGCTAATAGTACCGACTATAAGTACGACAAGCTAGAGAAAGTAATCCTCTAGCTTACCTCGGTAGTATAGAACTAGATGGCTTAAAAGGGCGAGAACGAGAATATAACCGAGCTAAGGGTTACGCCGTAAGTACGGCCGTACTTAACGGCCGCGTAATAGAGGACGGTAGGCTAACTATAGATAAATAGAAGAGTAGCCGATAGCTAGCTACAAATATAAGATTCATATAATTAGAGCTAGCCTACTCGCCGATTAGCGGCATACGAATAGTAGCTAGATCTATACGTACTACTAGGCGGAGCCGGTAGACCTAGGTACCTACCGTACCCTACTAGAGGAGAGAACTCGGCTTTTAACTTTAGGTCTACTAATTAAGGCTACGGCGCGCGAGACGCTCCTCCGCGAGACGCTCCTCTATTAGAGTATTCTACGGATTCTAGCCCGTAGAAATTTAAGCCTAAGTCTATTAGTTTCTTTAATAAGGACCTCGTCGACTATAGAGAGAGTAAGGACTTAGGTCCTATAATGTATAAAGGTAATATAGCTTACTACCGCGATATATTCGCATTTATTACTCGTCTCGATATAGCTATTTAAGCCGAGGAATACTTAGCCCGCACTTTGCGTCTATCCCTCTATCGCTACCTCTAAGGTTCTACCTTATAGTAGTATATGCACGCCTTTACTAATACTTACCGCACCGCTCTATAGGAAGGCCTAGGCATCGAAAACTAGAAGGTAGCTCTACGCGAGTAGTTCCGATTAGACCCTCTCGTCGCCGTACGTAAGCTAGAAACGGAATACTACCGTATTAAGGAAGTCGCCGCGCGCCGCTCCGTTAGTTCCTACGTCATTAATGTTATGCGCCTCGCATAGTAGAGCGGAACTAAGTTACTATTTAGTTAGATTAATCTAGTATATCGGAAGGTAGCGCTAGAGCTCCGAAATAATCTAGAAGTACCTACCCTTAGCTAGACTTACTAGACCCTAATCGATACGATGTAAGCTTACTACGTTACCTAGATCGAGCTATACCCCCTAGGTAGTAGGACCTCCGATTTCTATAGCGGTAAGTTAACTAATTTCTATAGGCGCGACGGCCTAGTAGGAGGTAGGTTCGTAGACCTAGGGTNATCTAGAAGTACCTACCCTTAGCTAGACTTACTAGACCCTAATCGATACGATGTAAGCTTACTACGTTACCTAGATCGAGCTATACCCCCTAGGTAGTAGGACCTCCGATTTCTATAGCGGTAAGTTAACTAATTTCTATAGGCGCGACGGCCTAGTAGGAGGTAGGTTCGTAGACCTAGGGTTTTCCTCTAAGCCTCGTAATAACTCTAGACGCGCGCCTTTCTACCGCAGTAATAATCCCTTTAATAACTATCGATAGCGCCCTAATTCCTAATAGTAGTAATCTAGAGCCTAGACCTACCGACCTTAGGTCTATAGTAACTAGTCCGGAGCCTAAACCTACCGACCTTAGGCCTACGGCAATTAGCGAGCCGGAAACGTAAACGAGCGTATAGTAGATACGAGGGGTCTTCTATAGCATCCGAATCCTTAGAGACCCTCGATAAGGAATATAGGAAACGTAGGAAGTACTATTCCTATAAACTTCGGCGCTAAGCCTAATTTCTTCTACGAGTATGTAGTAGACTTAGGTTATAAGGATAACGCTCTAGGAGATAAAGAGGACGAAGTTTAGTAAGTATAAGAGGATGTATAGGAGTAGGGAGAAGAGGATTATAAGGAGAGTATTTTCCCTCCTAGTAATCCTTTCTCGGAGCCGGTAAACTATATCTAGTAGGGTCGTAGACCTAAGGACGCCGCCTAATCCTCCCGCTCGAAGCTTCGCCTTAAAGGACGCCTAACCCGCTACCTAATATGCGGCGAGCAATTCACGTCTACTAATGAGTTCTTCGAGGACTACCTCGAGTAGGCTTATCTAGACCCCCCGTTGGGTTGGGTTAGGTTAGGTTGGGTTGGAAAACCTAACCTAACCCGACTAAACGGTTTGCCCCGCTAAGAAACCGACCGGCGGTCGGTTTCTTAGCGGGGTAAACCCGAGTACCTCGACGGTTTCTTAGCGGGGAAATAGAAGAAATAGAATAGGGATAGGAACTAGGCGGTATCTTATAACCGTAATGCTTATACCTTTATTCTCGTATAGTAGACGGTAATCTATAAGTATTACTACGCTACTAACTACGTAGTATAGCCTNCGGTCGGTTTCTTAGCGGGGTAAACCCGAGTACCTCGACGGTTTCTTAGCGGGGAAATAGAAGAAATAGAATAGGGATAGGAACTAGGCGGTATCTTATAACCGTAATGCTTATACCTTTATTCTCGTATAGTAGACGGTAATCTATAAGTATTACTACGCTACTAACTACGTAGTATAGCCTATACGAAGTCTCGGCGAAGACGCTTAGCTAGAACTATATCCTTTTTCTAAATTGTAACGCGTAATGCGTAGATAGCGTAAAGGTTAGTATCTAGATTACATGTTAGCTAGGAATAGATGGGTTATTAGACGTTTATACCTTCGAATAGCGATACTAAATAGGCCTTAGTAGTCTCTTAGAGAGCTTCGATAGTAGACTTCTAGAAGCGTAAATCCGCCTTAAAGTTTAGAGCGACTTCGCGAATAAGACGCTAGAATAGTAGCTTTAAGATTAAGAGTTCGCTACTCTTCTAGTATTTCCGGATCTCTCGGAGAGAAACCGCTAGAAAAAGTTAGTAAGAGGTAGCTATATTAGTAGCTATAATTAGTAGACCTACCTCCGGGCTTAGACCGAATCGTCTTCTTATTCTACGTAGCTTTTACTATCTTCGACGCGCGGAAGACCTTCTTACTACTAGGTTTCTTACGGGCGGTTATCTTTATACTAGCTAGTAACTTCTTCCTAGCTATTATCTTTATACTAGCTAGTAACTTCTTCCCGGCTATTATCTTCCTTACGGCTAGTATCTCCTCTATAGCTAATGTAATCTTTACGAGGGATTACTCCCTAAACCTCTTACCTCTTATAGAGCCTTAGAAGCGACTAGGCGCTAGAGAAGAATTAGTATAGCTAAATGCATTAGAAGGGCACGTTTTAAGCTTACTAGGGGTACCGCTAGGAGTAACGGAATCTTTATAAGTTTCGTAAGGGGCATCTATATTACTTTCGTAATCGGCATCTTCGTTACTACCTACTATTAGTAGTACTTTCGTAGAAGTAGATATAAAGGCGATAGTAAAGTAACGTATAAGGAGTTTCGTTATTAATAAGAGGGCGGCCGCTAATGTTATTATTTATTACGAAAGCCGAAAACTATTACTAGGTAACGTAGAGAGTATAACGTAAGGTAACGTCCTAGTAATAGCGTTAACCGTAGGTAAGAGCGTAAGAGGGATAAATATACGTTAATATAAAGCCGGCGAGAATATAAAGCGGTTATCTTACGCGAGGCGCGAAATATAGCTAGCCGATATAGCTAGCCGAT